>JASAND010029604.1:0-14902 GCA_030248195.1 Trissonchulus latispiculum | reverse complement strand
ATTGCAAATCGTATGAGTTTCCTTCACTGACATTAAAGTTTGCATTTGGTTGGCATACAGTAGAGTGTATATACTATATATTAGTAACTGTATTGTGTTGGATTTCTGTCAAAATAGAGAAAAAAAGGAAGAACTTGGAACTTTTCAAGCTTCTTTGTTCTGTACTTTCGGTTGACTATTAATGATTGGCGGAATTTTTAAAGTTTCTTTCACACAGCTTTAGCGTTTTGCTTTTTACTGAGAACCTTAAAAATGAAATAGGACAAGAATAAAAATGCTCCGGTGGAGCATGAAAAATGCAATATGGGTGACATTCGGTTGTAAATGGCCAGAGGACTAGGTTTTAAAACGTTAATATGGGAGGGGGCAGGTTGTAAATGCCATGGAGGACTAGGTTAAAAGCGCACTAATATGGACCAGCTTCGCTGAACAACCCATATTCGCGGTCACTCATGCTCCACTCCACATGACATACGAGTAAGATCCTGCATTCTTCAACTTTCAAAGCAAGCGGGACGATTTTGAAATATTAAAGCTTATTCCAAATAAACAATGCAGTTCTGGTAGAAAGTTGTTCAATGTGTTTTTTTCTGCAGTATCAGCGCAGAATCTTGTATTAAGTTGATGCGAAAAGCAGTTGACATTATGTACGTGTATTATTAAGTTGTATAATAAAGGAGCACGACCACATATACTTGCAGGCCATGCTGACATATCGGACAATTTTTCGAAGAACTGCCAATATCAACAGCAAGCAGCAGCCGATAGAAACTCTGGACAGTTTTCGCGAATTTGGGTTGTTCAGCGAAGCTGGTCCATATTAGTGCGCTTTTAACCTAGTCCTCATGGCATTTACAACCTGCCCCTCCCATATTAACGTTTTTAAAACCTAGTCCTCTGTCCATTTACAACCGAATGTCACCCATATTGCATTTTTCATGCTCCACCGGAGCATTTTTATTCTTGTATATATATATATATAAAAATAAATATATATATATATATACGTATATATACTATACGTATATATTATACCATAAAGTTTTCTTTACCATTGTGGCGCCATTTTTTTTTAGTCTGAAACCTACGCTGTTAGAAATTTTTTATGACACTGCGCCACGGGCCGCAAAAAGTTCGGGCGAAAAGAAACCAGCCCCCTCCCCAAATTTACCAAATCCCAGACTACACCCACGCAAATTTTTCGTCTGGTCGCATCCTTAAATATATACGTATATATATATAGTCAGACCCGGGAAAAAACACCCCCAAATAAGGGTAAAAAAACGGGGCCGCCCTGGAAGCCTGGTAGACCCGGCGAGTCCCACTAATGTGTGATAATATAGCGCCATCCTAGATGACCTCAAACTATAAGTATGAGACCCCTGGACCGAATAGAAAGTTTTCAGTGTAATTTCAAAGTTGACCTCCCAAAACCACCGCCAAAAGCTAAGGGTCATATCGGAATTTCTAAACTTCTCTTGCTAGCGTGGAGAGACTCCGGGCTCCAATACTGTGCATGTGGGTTTGTATTGGTCCCAAGTATTAACACACAAGGCACCATATCCCCTACTGCATTGGGGCTCCACCAGCTGACCATTTTTTTACCCCCAAAATTTCTCCACTTTTCGGGTAAAAAAATGGTCAGAACCCAGCAAAAAATTTTTTCTGAACAGTGTGGGGGTTTTAATGCGTTTAGAACGCTTAAAAAGCATCGATTAAGCCTAAAAACTTTTTAAATTAGTCAAAACCGACCATTTTTATGCTATTTTGCTTATGAAACCTGATTGGTTGATGCTGCACAATTTTTGAACTTTTCAAATCGATAAAAATTGTTACCAATTCATTATAACTTTGGTTTTTTTGGCCAAATATACTAAATTTGATGCGCTCTTTCATCTGGAAGCATCAAATCTACTCTAGCGCCAATATTTTGGGGTGATTTTTTACCACAAACCATTTTTTACCATTTTGTCGGGTAAAAAAATCACCGATTTTTTTATTAATCTGAGAATCTGTGGTGCTAGGAAAGATTTTAATACCTGAATCGATAGAGGGCAGTGCCGGGCACTTACATGCAAAACCGCTTCCAGATTGGCCAACATTTGCGAAAGTTAGAGGCTTAAGTCGAAAACCCTTTTTTTATCCCGGGTCTGACTATATACATTCTGTTCATATTTTATTTTGACATAATTCTTCATGTCTGGTCAGCAGGAAAAATCAGCCGGGCAAAAAGTGGACTTTTGCTGCAGCGTTTGCGGTTTCTCACAGCTGTGTGATTATTATGGTACTCAGCCGGCTTTCTGTAGACCTATCGGGTTCGTGGAACCCTGCTACGTGCTTCGAGATCCCTTTTGTGCCCCACATGACCGGATGCCAGCAACCAGCTACCTGTTGATTGGGGGCTGCTGCGACACCTGCGCTGGTCAGGTGTGCGCCAGCGCCGAGTGTAGCCTGGTTTGGACCACCCACCGCTATTGTGCCAGATGTGCTCCGGCTGCCCTTCCCGGCCCCGTCACCGACCTGCCGCCTCAGCTTCGCAAAGATGTGGCTAAGCTGAAGAAGCTGGAAGACAGTGACACTTCTGTGATGTAATTTAGAGCTTTTTGCTATGCTACTCAGACTCAGGGTATTTTTTACAGAGGCGTCTCCCCCGAAATTGACTCCATTTCCGAAACTGGACCCCTCCCAAAATTCCTCTAAATTTTGGGCTTCCCCTTATCTACATTATTTTTTGGGCACCCAAAAATTTTGGTAAATATGGGCAAATTTACAGATATTTATTAGCGCCGGAGGTTTTTCGTAAAAATGGCTATTTTTAGTTAAATCCTTGGCATTATTTAGAACTTTTTGCATTTCAGCCTACAAAATACGTCAAAAACTAACAATTGTTGGCTCATTTTTGCAAAAAACTCCCCCGCCGGCAACATTTAGATATATAACTGAAGTACGGTCTAAGGCGCGAAACGTTTTTGATAAAGTAGAAAATGCAACAATTTCAATAAAACGTGGAGAATTACAGTTTGTTCGTGCTCTTAAAGTCTTTGTTTAGCCCAATTGTTTCCAGCGGACATATCCATTTCGGGGAAGGCGGCCGCGCCTCCCGCGTATCTACGCAAGTGGAATGTCTTGTCCTGGTTATAACTTATGTTGATGGCTTTGTTTATAAAATGTTGTTGTTGTTTATTAAACAGAGTAAATTGTTTTTATTTGTTTTCTGGTCAGTTTTCTATGTTGGTTCCGGTCTGCGCCAGTTTAGTGATATATGCGTATATCTCTGAAAATTGTAAGCAAGGAGCGTGAAAGTCCAGCAGAGAATATCTGATAATATAAGTGTATCTCGGTTCCATCCACACCACACTTTTCAGGTTTGAACTAAAGGTGGACGTAGTTTGAGTCGCGCGGAATTTAGCAAGGTCTCCTTCGGCAGGAGGAAAAGTCTCAGGAATCTAGCCCCCCCCTTTACGAATGAGAAAAGATAAGAAAACAATTGTTAGTTTTGAGTAGAATTCGCCGTTTAAAATTTCGTGATATATAATTTTTGAACTTACCTTGACTTAACATCGAGTCACAGTGTCAGCGAAGGGGCAGACGTTTGTTAAAGGCTGTACATATTGGAATTCAAATTCCGCCTTGAGCTTCGCCTCTACATCTGTGACCAAGAGTACATAGTGATAGGAGTATGACACTAAGCATATATACACGGTTATTAGAGTAGTATGCTCTGCTCGACTGACCCCCTCACCCACATTTGGTTCAAAATATGTCTGTTGGAGTCTCCGTGTAAACGGAGGAGAGAGTCAGTTTGTGTTGGGGATTCCAGCCGATGGCGCGCAAAGCATATATAGAGATCGGGAAAAAACTAACCCACAAGTGGTAGGGGAAACACCCACCCCCCCCCCCCCGGTTTGGATGAGCTAGTGTGCTCAAATTTTGCATGCAAGTTGGCAGGACCCATCCGACCTACCACACAAAATTTAAGCAAAATCGGACCACTTTTGTGCTTTCTGGCATTTTGAAAATATTGGCATTTTTGACCCTCCAAAAACTCAAAGTTCGAGTATCTTTGAAATTCGCCTGTAGAAACTTTTCCATAGCAAGGTACTAAGCACATATCGGTTCGCCGTGGGCCCCAGCCAACCCTGATTTCTATCCTTAACTGGTCGGTAAATGGGTACCACCAAGAGTGCATAATGATAAGAGTATGACAAGCGTAACATTCTATGCAGGAAGGCCAAAACTAGCGAGCGCTATCGGCTGACCCCCCCCCCAAATTTAACCCTCTCACACCGCCCCCTATATGGGAACGTGGTCCAAACGGGGGTCAATTCGTGGGGGGGGGGGTCAGCCGATAGCGCGCATAGCATAGTTTTGGCCTTCACTGCATAGAATGTTACGCTTGTCGTGTTCTTATCATAGGGGTCGCGGTAGCGACCCCTATAATATGAGTGAAAATGGTCGAATGACCGTGTAAAACAAGGCTGCGCAGAAGCTGCGCAGATTCCTGCGCAGATCCTGCGCAGATTATGTGCGCAAAAAATTGTACGTGTCGAGTTTAGTATATTTGCCAAGTTTCATCTCCGTACCACTCTCCGTTAAAAAGTTGCGCCAAAAATCGCTTACGAAAATTGTGTTTTTTCTTTTTTTCCGGTTTCTCGCTTTTGATGTCTCATAAGGGAGTTTTGTAGCTTGAATAACTACAGATAGAAAAATTTTTGCCTATGAAACCCATATATATTCTTGTAGTACAAATCGAATATAAGAAAATAAGCTAGTTTTTATGCCTCCCGGACCCGCAAAAAATTTTTGGCTGGGGGCCAAAGTCGGCCAAAACGCTAAAATGGCGAAAAAGTATGCTTCAAAGGCGCCTTAATAAGTCAGACTGGGCTATGTATGGGGCAATACTGACCATATGGTCAAACAGTACACATATCGGGGTCGTTCAAATGCTATATGATTTTCCGTCTCTGTGCGTAATTTTTTGGTACTGGTCGGCCAAAGTTGGTGAATTTTGGGTCGAACTTTGAACTTAATTTTTTTCGGTTATTTTGCTACATGGGTGGCCCAAATTTTGCATACAAAGGTTTTTTGTGACAGAGAATCGACTCCCGCTAGCAGTTTTGCTGCCCGAGTAACCCAAGCTACTGGACTGGTTCCACTTGACCGTCTGAGGGGTCAAATCGGTAACCGCTTCCCGGAGGTCCATAGTAGGCTTTACTTTGCCTCTCCAAACTTTGTCTATAGGGGTTTTCTGGTGCGCCCAGCTCATTCCCGGTGTCCGTTTTGCCGTCTGACCCACCCATCTTGCTGTGCTGGTTCCACTTTGCCATCTGGAGGGTCAGGTCGGTGGGAGGTCATTGGGTCAAAAATGAAAATTTTCAAAAGTGGTCAAATTTGGTACCAAATGAAACTCTGGGCGAGCTGAGCAACTTTTATCACAGAACTGCATGCTCAAAGTGGCTGTAGAGTGCTGTGGTGGGGTGGGGTGGGGACTTAGGCGATTTTGGGTCAAAAATAAAATCTTTCAAAAGTGGTCAAATTTGGTACCAAATGAAAGCCCTAAGCGAGCTGAGCAACTTTTGTCATGGAACTGCATGCTCAAAGTGGCTGTAGAGTGCTGTGGTGGGGTGGGGTGGGGACTTGGCGATTTTCGGTCAAAAATAAAATCTTTCAAAAGTGGTCAAATTTGGTACCAAATGAAAGCCCTAAGCGATCTCAGCAACTTTTGTCATAGAACTGCATGCTCAAAGAGGCTGTAGAGTGCTGTGGTGGGGTGGGGTGGGGACTTACGTGATTTTGGGTCAAAACTAAAATTTTCCAAAAGTGGTCAAATTTGGTATCAAATCAAAGCCCTAAGTGAGCTGAGCAACTTTTGTCATAGAGCTGCGTACCCAAAGTGGCTGTAGAGTGTAAGCGCTGTAAGGGTTGGCTTGCTTGCTACTGTTCAAAGATATCTATACATACCTTCAGGAGCATACATATATAAAATAATAGAAGACAAGAACAAAAAGTGCTCCTTCGTCGCATGTAAAATACCTATGAGTCTTCGTAGGCAGGTTGTACATAAGCAAAAACTAGCCTGTAAAATACATTATGAGTTCCGTAGGGAGGTTGTAAATTAAGGAAAACAAGTTGCAACCGCTTAACATATGAGCCTGTCCTACAACGAGGCTCATATTGGCGTCACAGTGCATTCCACATTAAAACCTCATTAAAGAACCTCAGCTTCATCCACATTATAGCTTCACGGAAAAATGAATAGACGTTGTGGCCCAGAAGAAATGGACTGAAGTGAACTACGACTGCTCAAGCTGAACTGTGCATGCAACCTGATGTTTCCTGAAATACAGTGGCACACTTAATATTTCACGATACGCTGTGGTACACGGTACACCTAATGCATTCTCGAAACACTTTCACATTATACACAGGCAGAATGCTTTCCCACTTGGCTCTAAGTCAGAGCGCATTATGGCGTACCGTATTGAGCATATGCACACACACACATTATAATGACTGATCAACAAGCTATGTGAAGGATAATTTGTAATGAAAAGCTTTATGCAGTATGGATTTATACAAAAGTAAAATATATCTCTGCAAATTATTCGTATTATGACATACGCCAATATGAGCCTCGTTGTAGGACAGGCTCATATGTTAAGCGGTTGCAACTTGTTTTCCTTAATTTACAACTTCCCTACGGAACTCATAATGTATTTTACAGGCTAGTTTTTGCTTATGTACAACCTGCCTACGAAGACTCATAGGTATTTTACATGCGACGAAGGAGCACTTTTTGTTCTTGTCATTATGTACTCTTGGTACTACTGTGGTGGGAAGGTAACAGGAGTCTGTGTTCTGGCGTAATGCCTGATGAAGGGCTGGTCCCCCTTCCACAGACGTAGTCAACATTAGAGTTGTCGCTCCTGGCTTCGGGCTGTGAATCCGGCAATAAATAAGCACCGGCACCCTATAACCTTCTGTAGGTTGGAGTTCTCTCCAGGGGTTACTTTACCTTTTTTACCTTTATAGCAGTTAGATAATAACGGAATAGTTTCTATGAGAACAACATGTGCTCTTTCTAAAAATGTCGGTCTCTCTCGTCTTCTTCCTGCGACCCTTGGCAAGCTGCCAGCAGAATTTAAAAAATGGGAAAATAAAACCAAGGGGTGGGAAAAAATCAATTTTTGCTTTTGCTGCCAAGCTACTAAAGATGGTTCTCAGTTGCTAAAAAGTCGTCCACATAGCAAGTTTATTGCGTTCTTTCACCTGAACAGCTCAAAATTGCATTTGGATTTGACAATTTTGTTCTAGCCGGTAAAACCCTCATTTCGGCGGATCGACTATTTGGTTGGCAAAAGTAGCGAAAAGTACTCTGAGACAAAGAAATACGCTAACAAATACTGAATCAACGTTTATTTTAATTTATTTCATTGGATTTCGATAGATTTAATATTTTTGCATTTTAACATAGAAACTAGACAAATCTTGATGAAACCTAGCCAAATGAAATTAATTTTGATGTTTGATTTTCGCTCTAAAGGTAAAGAATAACTGCAGATATGAAGTCAGCGACGCAGATTTTGCCTGTTCCATACATAAAATCGCTAATATGTGTTACCCTAGCCAAATATTTTGCATGTTTTTACCCCGCTGTTGGTTTTACAACCCCCCTAAAAAATACGGGGGGGGGGGTACATCCAAAAAATTTTTACATCTACCCTGGTTTTTCAAAATCTATTTTCTTGTTTCAGGCTCTTTTCGGATCACTAGTACGTTAACGTAAAGTTATGACAACTGAACATGTTGAAATTTCCAGAAGTACTTGTATATATATATATATATATATATCATAAGCGTGTCGCGGCAGCGACCCCTATAATATGTGTGAAAAGTGGCTGGAGACAGTGTAAAATAAGCTGCGCAGAAGCTGCGCAAAATCCTGCGCAGATCCTGCGCAGATTGCATGCGCAAATTGTAGA
This sequence comes from Trissonchulus latispiculum, assembly GCA_030248195.1. Taxonomy (NCBI): domain Eukaryota; kingdom Metazoa; phylum Nematoda; class Enoplea; order Enoplida; family Ironidae; genus Trissonchulus; species Trissonchulus latispiculum. Next base: position 6,920 of record JASAND010029604.1, on the reverse strand, counting down.
GCACATCGAGTTTAGTATGTCTGTGAAGTTTCAGCCCCGTATCACTTACCGTTAAAACGTTGCGCCCCGGACCGGTTATGGCGGCGATGTTTTTTTCCGGTTTCTCCTATTTGATGGTTGTATTGTACATAATGTTCGCCGCTTTCACGTGATCTGCAGCGGTGGGCCAACCTAAAGGGCTATAGGGTCTAGTAGTACCCTCTAAAGAATTAAGAATCACAACTTTTTTTGCGCCGCAGCTGCACCACAGCGCCCCAGTGGCGCCGCAAAGTCGGCTCATAGCGAAAAGTGACCATTTTTGTGGTCGTCGCTCAGGTCGAATTTTACGAGCTGGAGCTGATTTCTTTTTATATTCAGAAATTACATATATTGAACTAACTAACGGTCCAGGTTGCGTTTCTCTATCACTTCCCTAGCGACCACAGTGGCCCGTCAAAGTTGGCGAAAATTCGAAAAATGAAAAATCGAAATTTCTCGCTGTCTATTCAACTTTGAAAGCTCTAATCTTCCATACAATGGTTTTCTGGCACGGGGAATCGATTCCCCCAGTCAGTTTTACCGTCAGACCTACCCTTCTTGCTGGGCTGGTTCCACTTTGCCGTCGGGAGGGTCAAGTCGGAAACCGCTTGCTGGAGATCCGTACTAGGCTCTACCTGGCCTCTCAAAACTTTGTCTATAGGTGTTTTCTGGTGCGCCCAGCTCATTCCTGGTATCCTTTTTGCCGTCCGACGTACCTATTTTGCTGGGCTGGTTCCACTTTGCCGTTGGGAGGGTCAAATCGAAAACCGCTTCCTGGAGGTCCATAGTAGGCTTTACCTGGCCTCTCAAAACTTTGTCTATAGGGGTTTTCAGGTGTGCCCAGCTCATTCCCGGTATCCGTTTTGCCGTCCGACGTGCATATATTGCTGGGCTGGTTCTACTTTGCCGTTTGAAGGGTCAGTCGGGTGGGATGGTCAAATGGTCGAAAATAAAGTTTTTCAAAAGTGGTCAAATTTGGGATCAAATGAAAGCCCTAAGTGAGCTGAGCAACTTTTATCATAGAACTGCGTACCCAAAGTGGCTGTAGAGTGCTGTGGTGGGGTGGGGTGGGGACTTTGGCAATTTTGGGTCAAAAATAAAATTCTTCAAAAGTGGTCAAATTTGGGATCAAATGAAAGCCCTAAGTGAGCTGAGCAACTTTTATCATAGAACTGCGTACCCAAAGTGGCTGTAGAGTGCTGTGGTGGGGTGGGGTGGGGACTTAGGCAATTTTTGGTCAAAAATAAAATTCTTCAAAAGTGGTCAAATTTGGTATCAAATGAAAGCCCTAAGTGAGCTGAGCAACTTTGAGTGCTGTGGTGGGGTGGGGTGGAGACTTAGGCGATTTTGGGTCAAAAATAAACTTTTTCAAAAGTGGTCAAATTTGGTATCAAATGAAAGCCCTAAGTGAGCTGAGCAACTTTTGTCATAGAACTGCATGCTCAAAGTGGCTGTAGAGTGCTGTGATGGGGTGAGGTGGGGACTTAGGGGATTTACGGTCAAAAATGAGATTTTTCAAAAGCGGTCAAATTTGGTATCAAATGAAAGCCCTAAGTGAGCTGAGCAACTTTTGCTGTGTCGGATTTATGTCTTTCTCAACAGAATTTATATAAAGGATAGACATAGGCCCAACACACATATTATCCCCTTTTGTGCGGAGCATTTTTGTTACTTGTATATATATATATATATATATAAATGTAGTAGCTGTGCGGGGGGGGGGTTTGGGGGCAGAGCCTCCCAGAAGGTGGAAGATTTTAGTGAGTTGCAATATCATAACGAAAACGATTAAAAAGATTAATCATTAAATCGCATAAATAAGGACTGTGCTATTTTCCTGTAATTTCTGTAAAAAGTTGCTTACTGAAACGATTTTTGGATAACAATTTCTATAAACATGTTAGATCATAAGTGCAAAATGTTCGATCTTTACCTAAAATAGGCGGATGTCTGGGTGCGGCAACCCCCCAGCTAAAGGCCAGGCCTTTTTAGAATTTGGCAGGATTGAAACTTATTTTTTAGAGCAAATTTTGTAAAAAATTATAGAAAATTTAGCAGTGTATTTTGATGTGCAAATAAGTTTTTTCTGGGTTAATGAACAAAATTCGCGCCTACTGCGCGAAAATTTTATAAAATTCCCCCTGACAAGGCAAATTTTCCGGGGGACAAATTGGTTTCGGGGGAATCCCCCTCTGGCTCCCCTGCCTGCGTCTCTGACCGTTAACTGCTATTTAACGATAGGTCTAAGGAAGTTTATATACCAGAATAAGAGTCTAGACAAGGCTTGAAAAGTAAATAGTTTATAGCCGGATTGCTCCACTGGGTAGTTCTGCAGAGTCCAAAATGCGACCACCTTGGGTTTTTTCCATGGCCTTATTAGTTTTGCTCTAATGATATAGAGTATAAATCAGTGGCTCACCCAGAGTTTTCTGACAGGGGGGGCGGCACCAAAGTTGAAATTTTTCTTTTTCTACACATGTTTTTATATATACACAAGGTTTATACTTTGAGAACAAGCAGTAGTAGTTGGTTTCAATGATTGAGGTAGTTAAATAGAATTAAACATTCATATAAACGTAAAAGTAGGGGGTCTGGGGAAGTTGGAAAATTTTTCATTCTCGACATGGAAGGAATTTTTTCTGAACACTTTCTGCTGTTTCAAATCATCTTAGTTGTCTTCTGGCTGGAGCCATGGTTTTACCAGATACGGTATAACTCAAGCTGGTAAAATTCAAACTAAGCAACGCAACGTAGCTACTTGCTATAATTAAACGGGGGTCTGGGGCTCTAGCTAAAAGCTAGAGCTCTTTTTAAAAAGTAGCACCAGTTTGGAAATTTTCTGAGCCATTTTGTGGAAAGCGAAAGCAAAATTTGACTGAGCATTTGTGTATGCATTTTTAAATTGCATTTTGCAAAAAAGAGTGCATAATATGCACTAGTGGTAGGCACCTGATATTCTTTCATATCCGAATAGCCACCTATTTTAGGTTAACCTAAATATATATCTGGATGTCCTTTAGGATCCGGTAATCCGCCTATTGGAAACTTAAGTTCATAAAAATTTTTGATTTTGCAGTTAAAATTTTAATTTTCTATCATTTTTGGTACGCTGCGAATTTCTATCAACCTTTCATTCAGAAATCTCAAATATTTTACTAGAAATTAATAGTTTACAAATTTAGAACATTTCGTCAATAATTCGCTAATTTTTCATTGCTTTGCCTGCAATGTAAACGGATATTTCTATCAAATCGGACATTATCCAGATATAAAAATTATCCGGATATCCATTGTCCATCGCTAATATGCACAATAAAATGCAGAAAATCCATGATTTGAAAACATTGGCAGCTGATGTCTAAAGAAACGTCTACATAATTGAAAGTCAGCCAACCTACCCCACCCCATATGTTACCCCCAAAATTCACATAGAAAGGTTAATTAAATTATGAGCTATCTGAGGCCCTTAGGGTGTATTTTTTGAACCGGAATCACTAAACATGACGTGCTCTATCGTTAAGGACGATCAGAATTGCTCAGAACTGCTCAGAACTGCACATGGGACAATTTTTAAAAATTGGGTGCTGTTATTTTTTACCCGCCGAGGGTCAAAATTGGCGGGTAAGAAAAAAACATGTCAGTACCCAGGCTGGATAAAAGGTAGGACGCTGCCGTCTATACCAATCGATAGAGGGGCTCGACATATATATACCCCTATGCAAAAGACTAGCTAAGTTTTTCTTACAGGTTTCTAGAAATAGGCTTACCAAAACTTCGGAATTCTTAGGTTTTGGAGGTGGTTTGAGGAGGTCAACTCTCTCTCTCTCTGTTCAGGAATCTTCGCTAGGCATAGATTGGAGGGACCATCGGGATGATCCCTGCCTCCCGCAGGAAACAAATGACCAGGTATGGGCTGCTGGATAGGCAGTCCAGGCTAGCCCCCACACCCAGGCAGAGTTGGCGGTGGTGGGCCAGGGCCGGGCAGGTTAGGATTAGGTGGGACACGTCATCCTCGGACTCCCCGCACCGGCTGCAGATCGGATTTTCTGCAGCCCCAATTCTGAAAAGGTAGGACCTCAGCAGAGGGCAGTGGTCCCCCGCCCTTAGCTGAGCTAGAAGGACCCGTTCCCTCGTGGATAGTCCATGTTCCGATTCCCTGGGGACTGGCCGGGTTGCCGGGTTGGATTGGAGGACCTTGGGATGGGCTATCCTCCCCCGCCAGACTTCCCTCGTTCTCCGTCGGATTAAACTGCGGATTGAAGATTGGTCGAGAGGTACTTGCATTTGCGGTTGCAAACTTCCCTCCCGGGCCAAAGAGTCAGCAGTTTCATTTCCGGGAATTCCTGAGTGGCCAGGGACCCATCGGAAAGCAATAGGCTCACCCAGCCTTTGGATTAGGGTTATGATTTCCATGGGCAGCGGTTCAGTGCACCTGTTTAGCGTCGAAACCACGCCTGCTCATCGAAACCGATAGCCTGTCCGCCTGCCGTAAGCTTGAGGAGGTCAACTTCGAAACACTATCAAAGTCGACTGCTTTGGACCATACCTATGTTTTTGGTATGCTTTTGTTGTATAAAGATCGCCCTTTAATTTGCGCTATACTAGGTCTCTCTATCTGCTATATTGAGTTCTCCGTGGGGGTGTTTTTTTCTTACCCCTCTTTGTCGGTGTTTTTTTAACCTCCTCGACTATATATAAGTTTTGAATACGAAAATGAGTTTTCCGCGTGACCCATTACTTTGCCCTTAATTTCCCTTTATCTCATCTCCCCAATTGCAGTCTCCATCAGAGTAGCTATTTCTACATTTCTTTTCAGCCAATTGAAACCCTTGGTTTTTCAGAAATTAATGACAATTTAACGTATATATTTATTGGTTTTGAGCCTTGCTTTTACCTGCAGTAAATGCCTTTAATTAAGGCAGCCTCAGTTTAATTGACTAATAATTGATGTATTGATTGATCTATTGATTGGATTATGTCGATCAGTCATCCGTTTTTGAAACAACTCAAAGGTATATATTTTTCTGTATATAAACCAAGTTCTGGGGTTTTTTATGTTAAAAAATAAGTGGGGATTATGCTTTCCCCCACTAGTGGGGGGGGAAAGGTCAAAAAGTGGGGGGGGAATAAAATGAGCTAAAAATGACAAAAAATAGTGGATAAAAAGCCTGTTTTCTACATATACTGCCATAACTTTAACTACATAAAAAGTGCACAAAAATTCACCGTTTTGGCACCAAAAAAGTAGACGATTTTCTCACCAAAAAATTCCCGGCGATGTTTGGAAAATTTTTTTGAAAAACCGGATCAAAAATCCAAAAAATTTGGCAATTTCTGGGCAACCTCTAGGGAAAGAGAAGTGGGGGAAGCCCAAAAAAGTGGGGGGGAACCCAAAAAGGTAGGGGGCGCCCCCCCCCCGCCCCCGGAGCAGTAAAAAAACCCCAGATGTTTTTTCTTTTTGCGAATTGGCTTTTGTGCGTATATAGCTCGGCGGGAAAAAATACCCAGTCCGATATGCGGGAAAAAACCCAACGCCAGTGTGAGGCACCCTTATGAGCTAGATAGGATTTTAATAGCCTATCTTAGAGAGCGTCCAAAACTACCCAAACAAACCAAAACTACTACTAAAGGGCGTATTATTGTAGCTCCCGCTGCCTATCAGCAAATTTTTGGGACTTTGAAAATTTTGGATATTTTGGTCCCAACATGGGGTCAGACATGGTCAACTTTGGGGGGGTCACCCTGAACTACTGGAAAGACCTAGCCCAAAACGGATTACAGTTTCACAGAGGATATGTCTCGAACTTCACGGCGGTGTATGCAATTTGGCTCTAGTGCCTGTGGTGCGACCTGGGGGTGACCTAGACTCGTCGGGGAGAAACCCATGTGCGGGGAGAAAACCCAAATTTCAAAATAAAATTTGTTCTAACCATTAGCAGCAGAGGAAAAATTCATGCATTTCTTAGCTCAATAGAGCCTCCTGATCAATTTGGTATAGATTTTACCTGGGTTCAACCTTCTATGTGTGGTCCAGGTGGCCAAAATCTGACATGGTGCCATTTCTAGGTAAATTTTTCAATTTCGTCAAAAATCGCCAATTTTTCACTAAAATAGGTCGGGTTTTGGCTTTAAATGCAATAAAAACACGTTTTCTTTGTGATAGAATCTTAAACTGCAGAAATTAAGCAAATGTCAAAAATTTTCAAAATTTGCCTATGTTTACGTGTTAAACATACATAATATGAATTTTTGCAAAAATATTGATATTTTTGATGCAGATGTACTAAAAATTACCCGCTCTTTCAAATGGTATGTATAATCAGAACTGTTCTGGCATGCTTCCAGCAAAAAATTCGGCTGGGTTTTTTCCCGCCCATGGGTTTTTTCCCGCATTGGGTTTTTCCCATCGGTTTGGTCGAAAATTTCTCACCAACCGTAAGTGCTAGAGCGACGTTTTATGACTCATTTTGAAGCTCTTCGCAAGGCCTCATGGTAGTTATTGTTAGATTTTCGATTTTTCGCTTAATAAAAAAGTTACAGCCAAAATTCGAAAATTTGGGTTTTTATTTCCCGCCGCGCTATACATACTTAAAGTTTACCGATTTTGCCACGACTAGGGCCGTATCCAGGATTTTCAAAAGGAGGGGGTCCAACCCGAAATTTGCTCGGTCTCATTTTTTCCCAAAAAGGCCAGATTTACGCCAAAAAATATATATAGCCACTTCAAAATTTCAAGAAATGTCCACCCCCCCTCCCTGGATACACCCCTGCATACTATACGCATATCTATATAAACGTGACGATGTTTTTATTTTACATTTAGATTTCTTGTTCAGGTAGCTGGTTTTTTTAATATTCTGTCCTTAATATTTTCAAGCGGAGTAATAACTGAAACTCAAAGC
>JASAND010029603.1:0-38401 GCA_030248195.1 Trissonchulus latispiculum | reverse complement strand
AAGCGAAAATTTTCAAAGTTGGAAATTTTGACCAAAACTTTTTTGCGACTTGTAGTACTCGTCGTGTAGATTCCAACGATACCAAAATTGTCCAGTTTCGTTGAGTATTTAGCTGGCACGGAGCTCGAACGGGTCTCCAAGGGCCGCACTGAGCCTTTTACACCCATATTATAGGGGAGCGCTCTCGCGCTCCCCTATAATATTAACATATCGAAAAATATAATCTCAAGCTAAGGTGAAAGAGAAGAGGCCTAGCCGCGGCACATATAGCAGAATTTGCAGTGAAAAATGTAAACATTAAGAAAAGCTCAATCTCATTTTAATTTTTTAAAAGTAGGAAATTTACGTAGGTACTAAATTAGCAGCCACTCAAAGGCAAAGGCGGAAAACCCAACCAAACCAATTATCCAAACATCAATACTAATCAATAACTAGTTATATCTATAGACTTACAGTACGTACAAATACTGTATATACAGTTACATTTAAAAGGTTACTTTATACACATCAGACGAGACTAAATACAGTCAACAGAGCGAAACTGAGAGAGACGTCAACAAGCCTAACAACCAGAATGGACTGAATTACACAACTGACTCTCAAAAAATTTGACATATACCTAATTTTTCAGTTACAGAATGGGAGCCGGTCCACCAGCGAACGAAGGCGACAGCAAGGCCATGGCAGGCGGACTAGCCGGCGGCTGGCCAGCAGAAGCGGAAATCGGTGGTAGAAATCCGCCCAGAGGCGGAGAACCGGAACCACTGCTTCCACCGCTTCCCTGATGATGATGATGGTGGGGATAGCCCGTGGACCCTAGGAAAAACTCAGAACCACCTCCATTTAGGCCAGAGGTACCCCCATTGCGACGGGTCGAGGAAAACTGATCCTCCAAATATCCCATCTCCGCACCATTCATCCCCGGTTGTGATGATCCAGTAGTAAACGGTGACGGCGAGAGTGGACCATGCTGACCGTTGCCGAACCCTCCCCCGGCCGCCGCAGGGGGCAAGGAAGGGGTCTTGACCAGACGGCGACCGTTCCCGCCCGGAGCCCCGGCCAGATCGTCCAGGGCCCGAAAGTGAAGGCGCCAGCCTCCACCCCCGGAGCAGTACCAGACCTCTCCCAGGTAGATCAGGATGGTCACGCCGTTGGGCAGAGCCTTCATCACTCGCCCCAGCAGAACGCCAGAGCGAAAGGCCGCCTTGACGATCAGGGGGTCGGGCTGATCCGCACTGAAGGAGACCCGCAGTTCGGGAAAGGTGGTCCCCAGCAGAGGGTCGGTGGGCCAGCGCTGACTGTGATACTGTTCCATCAGGAGCTGGCCAAATTCCCGGGCAAACCGGCGTATGGACAGCTGACCGATGGAGTGCTGACAGCGTTGCATCAGTGTGGACAGTAGACGGGTGGCAATGTCAATCTCGGTGATCATGCACTGATAGTCGGCCGACTCATCCAGTAGGAGGCCGCCATTCTGTTGCTGTTGATGGTGCTGTACAACCATGGCTAGAAATTTGTGAGATAAATGTATATAACCTGAAAATAAAAAAGTAAAAACTACAGTAAAAATACGTATATACGTACGTACACTAGCAAGCTCAGCTTAGCTCAGCCCGCAGCGTTTACATTTCTGAAGATATATACATGCGTAAAAGGGGGGGGGGTTCACGATGACACCATCGACATCATTACTCAATGGGTTTCCGTTTCGGCTATATTCCAAATTTTGCGAAGATAAATCTCACAAAACACCCAATTCCTGGGCTCATTCTAGGCTTATATACCCTCAGGCACGCAGCCAGTGGGGGTGGGGGAATGGGGAATTCCCCCAAATTGTGGACCCTCCAGGAATGTTTCCGTACTATGTTTACATGCCAACTTTTTAAAAGTGTGTTCTAGCATCATAATATATATACGTGTTTCGTAGCTCAAAATGAGTTAGTCAAAATACCTTAGTCGGTGAACTTTTACTTTGACCAGCCTCTGCATCATTTCGGTGCATCAACACGTGCTAGGGCCTTAAGTATTTATCAATTTCAAAGAATGCTCTGTGAAAATTTCACGAAAATCACCAAATAGAAAAATTTCTGAGTTTCTGGGAGGTAAAGGTAAGGTAAAGGTTTACCCCAGGAGATATCTCCGTCCTGCCACAGGACATGGGGTGCCGGTGCTCATCCCCGGATTCTCAGCCGTAGAGCCAGGAGCATAGGTGTAATTGGGGGGGTTTGGGGGGGGGTAACCCCCCCAGCCATTTTTACAAACCCCCCCCCCCCAAAATTTTTGGGGGCCCCCGGCCCCCCCCCACTGGGGGGGGGGGTAGTAAAATTGGCCAAAAATAGGGTATTGTTAGGGCAAATTCCGCAAAATTTTTCAAAAAAGTCTAAATTTTTGGCTTAACGTGTTTATTATTGCGAGAAATACACGTTTTTAACGGTTTTATGGACTTTCTGGCTCAATATTGACCATATTTTAGACTTAGAAACATGTTGGCAATCAAGTTTTCGAGTTTAAAACCCCTGTCTAATGTCAAAATTACTTCATAGTTGAATGTTTTTTGGCATTAGCAATGGCTGAAAATGCGATTTTTGACATAAAAATAGAAAAATTTTTTTGGGGGAGGTTTGGGGGGGTCGTGGGGGGTTTGGGGGGGTCTAAAAAGGGGCCCCCCCAAAAATTCCGGGGGAGGGGCCCCCCCCAACCCAAATCCCCGTTACACCTATGGCCAGGAGTGTCACCTCAAATGATGACTGCATCCGTGGCACGGTTTTTTTTGTGTTTTTTACTGTGTTTTCGCACACTTTTTCTTAGAAAAACACACTTTTTCTTAGAAAAACACACTTTAAAACACACCGAAATTTTGAGATTCAGAAGCAAAATTTTACTAATTTCTTTAAAAGTTTTGAACTACAGAAGACCGTTTCCTGAAAAAATTTTGCGCCTGCGGCGCGCTTGTCTTTTCATTCATTTTTTCAAAGCTTTCGCGTCCTACCTCTGTGCTTGTGTCCTTTTTCTTTTGTAATCCTCTAGTATATGTATAAGTATATATATATATAGTATAGTCAGGGCGGGGAAAAACACATATACGGAACTAAGGCTGTAACTTTTCTGTCTTAAGGCTGAGAGAGCTTGCGTTTGTACCATGGTGTATATCGCTCTTAGTTCTATCGATTCATGTATAGAAATCCGCTTCATCCCTTGTACATCAGTAGCAATAATTGATTTTGTCTGTGTTTTTTTCTCCCGCATTTTGGGTAAAAAAAACACACCGGCGGGGAAAAAAACACGGTGCTAAAAATGATCCTGGGTGTTCCGCGGGACACTAATTGTTACATATTAAAGGTTGTTTGTACATTTTTGGCCATGCTAAATAACATAGTGCACTTTGTTTCCAGTAGAAAGCTGCTTATCGGACATAGTCAGATGCATTTTATGTCAAGGCGCCTGAACCCATGAAATGATCGCAAATCGCAGCAAAAGCGGCGCCAGACAACTATAAATATACCAAAACACTTGCAAATGTGATTGTTTATCATTATTTAAGTTAGTTTTGGCGTAAAATTGCAATTTCGTTAAGTTTTTTAAGATTCTAAAAAATTTGCCTTGTAAACATATGAAACCTGGCACGATGATGCAGCAAATTTTAATCTTTAATTCATGAGCTATTAGAGGGTCTAAATGCATGTTTTTTGAACCAGAATTACAAAACAAGACCCGCTTTATCGTTTAAGAGCATCAGAATTGCTCAGAACTACATATTGGACTAGTTATAAAAATTGGGTGGTGTGTTTTTTTCCCCGCTGAGGGGTCCAAATGGGCGGGGAGAAAAAACACACCCAGTACTCAGCCTGCATAAAAGGTAGGAGGCTGCCGTCTATACCAAACGCTAGAGGGGGTCCATATATACCCATATGCCAAAGACTAGCTAAGTTTTCCTTATAGGTGTCTAGAAATAAGCTTAGCAAAATTTAAAATTTCTTAGGTTTTAGAGGTGTTTTAAGGGGTCAACTTTGGAACACTGTCAGAATAGACCGCTTTGGTCCAAACCAACCTTATGGGTATAGCCATGGGGGGAAAAAAAACCCACTTTTTCGGATTTTGGCTGGAACTTTTTTGTTATAAGGGCTATCTGAGAACTCTATATACCATCGTACTTGGCGTACTTAGAACTTTCTTTTAAGCCCATTTGCACTTCTCTAGGTTGTACCGTTAGGCCGGTATAATGCAAAAAGTAGCGGGGGAAAAAAAACCCAATGGGGGGAAAAAAAACCCAAATGGGGGGAAAATAAACCCACCCCTCACAGGTCCTAAAAATTGTCGTAGCGCGATTCTGACACTTCCTGTGTAAAATTCAACTCTTTTTTAGTTAGTATGAGTCAAAAAACCCGACCTAGGTAGCTTTTTTTGAGATCTCATGTGCCATTGAAAATGCAGCATCAAATGGACAGGTTTCATAAAGTTTAACACATAAACATAGGGCAATTTTTGAAAAATGCTAAAAACGATGTAATTTGATAAAACTTATTATTCTAACGTGTAGAGAATGGTTTTTTACGTACAATTGGCTATTAAAAGTCACAATTAGACCTCTGCTGGGTCATCCAGCAGCGAAATTTACTTTTTAGGGTTTTATGCCTCTAGCTACCCAAGTATTCAAAATTGTCCAAATCTGACAGCATAGGGTGACGCAGCGTCCTCGATAATATCGTACTACAGTCCCGAATTGTTTCCCAGTTGAGCTGGTAAAAAAAATTTTCAAAAAAATTTGGGTGGGTTTTTTCCCCCCAAAGTGGGTTTTTTCCCCGCCACGTTTGGCAATGTGCCAGTCTAACGGTGCATCGGATCGGTCTAATTTTTGCTGTGTGCAAAGAGGAAGACTTGCCATCATTGCAGATATTTGCAAAACTTTTCTAGCCCAACCCAGTCAAAAGTTACATCGGTCCAAACTTTTGCCAAATTTTTGGAAGGTTGGACCAAAAAGTAGGTATCATTTTCAAAATGTCATAAAATGAGCAAGAGTGAACCAAATGACCTGATCTTTGCACACATAGGTTAGAAAGAGTCGCGCTTTCTGCTGGTATGTTTTGGAGCTCCTAGCTCCAACCCGTGACCCAGGAGGCGGGTGGGTTTTTTTTCCCCCCAAAAAGGGGGTGGGTTTTTTTTCACCCCATGGCTATATGGTTTTACTATAAAAAGATAGCGCTTTCATTTGCGCTAGATTAGGTCTCTATATCTGCTACCTTGAGTTCTCTGGGTGGGTGTGTTTTTTCTCCCATCTTTTTTCCCCCCCGACTATATTATATACTAGTTTACCACATTATTTACTTTAAGCTGCATTAAATCTCTAGCACCGTTTCAAAAGAAAATATGGTTTACAAAATCAAAAGGTTCAACTGTTTCCATTGTGGTTTTTTACCGATTTTTAAAAAATTTTCAGCTTCTGGGGGGCTCCGCCCCGCAGACCCCCCGTTGCAAATACGCTTTTCTTCCTTTTCTTTCGATGATATTGCGCTCATTTCGTCCAAATCGACCATACACGTCAGTATCTATTGACTTTTATCGCTAGAACGACAAAAACCAACTAGGAATAGGCTATATGTAGTAAAAATAGTCGTAAACGCATTTAAAACGCGAAAAATCAATTTTTAGAAAAAACACACATTGTCTTAGAAAAACACACTTTTTCTTAGAAAAACACACTGAAAAGCACGGGTCCGAATTTGAAAAAAAACCCTGATCCGTGGAAGGGGGGCCGGCCCTTCTGCACAGACTCCTGTTACCTTCCCACCGTCATAGGTGTACCTTGAGAAAACGTTGGGGGAGGGGGTAGCCGAAATTAGGGTGGGTGGGGTCAGCGTTTGAGTGGTTGGGTCCGAAAAATCAGAATTGGGGGAAAAATTTTTGGTCAAAAATTTAGAAAAATTCGCAAATTTTTCTAAAGAATCGTTATTTCAACTAAAAATCAACAATATTCTCATTTTCTAATTTATTCAAAAAACTTGATTTTTTAAAAAAAATTTCGAATTTTACTAATTTTGAGGCAATATTTTCACAATTTTGAGGGTGGGGTCTGGCAAATTTGGGTGGGTGAGGTCTGGATTTGGCCATTTGGGGGTGGGGTCTGTTTCCAAAATTTCGAGGGTGGGGTCGGCACTTTTCCATTTGGGGGGAGGGGTCCCCCCCCCCCATCCCCCCCCCCAGGTACACCTATGCCCACCGTAGCGGTGCCCATTTACCGACCAGTTAAGGATGGATAGCTGGGCTGGCTAGAGTCGGGATAGCTTTGTGGCCTCCGAGGATCGAACCGCCGGCCGTAAGATCAGAAGTTCTTACCAGCGCCTTAGACCACTCGGCCATTCCCGGAGGCTCGGGCCCCCAGATCTCCCCAAGTTTTACATCCCCCCCCCGAAATTTTTTTCTGGCTACGCAAGTATACACGCTATGGGTAAATCGAGGATTAAGGGTGGAAGAAGAAAACCTTTTTAGATTTCTAGACCCGCACGACACAAACCTCACACCAATTTTTGGTTTTCACGCCAAAAATCGCAAGTTCTTCCGTTTCTTAACTCAGATAACATCGAAACAGGTACGTATTGTACACTTTAAGCAAAAATATGGAGTTGTATAAAATTCTTGCAAATGTTAGCCAAACATACAACGCGATTTGTAATCAGTAGCGTACTTACAAAAAATTTTCAGGGGGGGTTTGAACCGAAGTCCGGGGGGGGGGGTAAAATTTTTTTATTTTTTGCTCAACAATTGTTTGAACACTAAGCACAAAATTTCTACGGTTCTTAGCTTGAATAGATTGTAGCCGAAAGCGGCATGCTAAAACCCAAAACGGGGGTCTGGGGGGCGGCGCCCCCCAGAAGTTGAGAAAATTTTTCAATATCACCACTAAAACGCTATTGAAACATTGAATTCTTTGCATTATATATTATCAATTCCCAAACCAAATTTTGTAGTTTAATTTGCAATATATTTTCCACTTTTACAGTATATATGTTACGTGCAATATTGAAAAGCGTGCAATTTTGAAATTGCACGATGTTTCCGTGCAATTTTGGAATTGCATGGTCTTATCGTGCAATTTTAAAATTGCACGGAAACTACCGTGCAATTTTGAAATTGCATGGAGTTTCCGTGCAATTTTAAAATTGCACGGGTGAAACCGTGCAATAGTGAAATACAAAATTTCAAGCCTCTGATTTTAATTTGTTTGTATAAATGTTAACTCTCAATACGAAAATTTGCACCATTTGTGCATATAGCTAATAAATTTACGTTAACAAGTATTAAACAAGTAACTTTTGGTTAAAAGTTGAGTAAGTGTTCCTGCTACTAATTGTTTAGAACAGAAATCAACATCACTATAAAATTACGAATCATAGAATGTAAAACATTAGTGTCAAGTATGATAATTTGATTTTGTATGCTTTCTGATTTAAACTAAAATGACTGATAACTCTTATTCAAATCTTCGATAATTATTTTGAAAAACTTGTAATAGTTTTGACGCATGGGATAAAGATAAAAGATAAAAGTTAGAACCCCGAGAACCCCATCAGAAAAATGGAGGCTCTCAATTTTTGATGATAATAACGCTCCTTATAGACGTGAACCTCCATTAAATGAATTCAATAAATCGACAAATGGTGCAAATTTTCGTGTTGAGAGTTAACATTTATACAAATAAATTAAAATCAGAGGCTTGAAATTTTGTATTTCACCATTGCACGGTTTCACCCGTGCAATTTTAAACTTGCACGGAAACTCCATGCAATTTCAAAATTGCACGGTAGTTTCCGTGCAATTTTAAAATTGCACGATAAGACCATGCAATTTCAAAATTGCACGTAACATATATCGTACGAAACCTGGATGCTCCCATTATGCACAGGGTATTCCAAGCTGCACATATCCAGTATATAAATCCAGCACTAATTTTTGGGGCATTTTAATACAATTTCTTTGTGTTTATGATAAATTTAAACGCCCGAAAATTTTTCTTCTGGCCAATTTTTTTTCACGGGGCAAAACCATTCCGCTAGTGTTTGTAGTAGGTATATATATACTGACAATAAAATTCTAATTAGCAAAAATGCAACTTACAGAATCAGTGACGTCAAAGAATTGTTGTAACACCAGACGAAAAATAGTAATGCAGCAAATGGCAGTTAAGAATGAGTTAATATGTGCAGTTTGAACAACCACTGTTCGAAATTAACGGTGACAGGAGAAGTTGTAATAGAATAACGAAATAACGAACGAATAATCTATCAATGTATTAACAATGAATGTCCAACGAGCAACTTGAACGATGAATACAGTCAACAAGCTAACTTAATAAATTAACACTGTACAAGATTATGATACAGCAAATAGAAAGGAGCCAACTGACCAGATTAAATCTACAATATATATACAAAATACAAAATGCACATCCAGAAGACATATATATATATATATACATTCATTTTCATACAGAAGTTTGTATTTTTAGGAATTTTTTCGGATTTCCTTATATAGGTCGGGGGGGGGGGGTAGCCATCATCGGGGATCGACCACCAAATTTCCAAATTTTCATTTGCCCCCCCAACCAAAATTTTCGGTGAAACTATGCTCAGCAATTTCAAAACACTTGCCAGATAAATTAATTATATATTTCAGTATGTTATCCTACCCACCACTAGAAGGCCAGCCAGAGAAAGCTCCTTACCTCCAATATATATATACCACACGAAGAACTTTCCCGTTAAAAATACGTTGTAAAACGGTTGTGGTTTTGTTGTAAATTACTATGACTATTAAAGGTAAAGGTAAAGTGGCCCCTGGAGAGAACTCCAACCTACAGAAGGTTATAGGGTGCCGGTGCTTATCTCCGGATTCACAGCCCGAAGTCAGGAGCGACAACTCTAATGTTGACGACATCTGTGGAAGGGGGGCCAGCCCTTCATCAGGCATTACGCCAGAACACAGACTCCTGTCACCTTCCCACAGCAGTGGTACCCATTTACCCACCAGTCAAGGATGAACAGCTGGGTTGGCTGGAGCCCACGGCAAACCGACATGTGCTTAGCATAGTTTCCTTTGGGGGGGGGGGGGGTTGGGGGGGTTACGCCCCCCCCCAAAATTTTTGACCAATTTTACCCCCTCCCAGAATTTTTGAGATACCCTCCCCCAACTTTCGGCTACCCCCCCAGCGATTTTTTGACCCAAAAAGTTAGCTAAATTTGGCCAAAAAATGGTCATTTTTTAAAAAATTTTGACTTAAAATCACTTTGAAACGGTGCAAGAACGCCTAAACCGTTGAAAACAGGCCTTATTTTGAAGAAAAAAAGGGTTAAAGTACAGGAAATTTTGCATTTTTTGGCCGTTTCGAAATTTCTGAGGTCCGAATTCTGGGGGGGGGGGGGGGTTGGGGTTACCCCCCATCACATTTCTTGGGTCGACCACCAACCTTCCAAGATTTACCCCCCCCCCCAGACCCAAAGTTCCAGGGAAACTATGGTGCTTAGTCATAGGTGTGTAACGGGGATTTGGGTTGGGGGGGGCATGGCATCCCCCCCTCCCCCAATTACATCTATGGTCGGGAGGGAAGTCCATAATACAGTTAAAAAAGTGTTTATACTTTTTAAAGAATTAAATTTTTGAAAATTTTTGCAACATTTGCCCTAAAATAATCCAATTGTGACCATTTCACGCCGTCGGCTCAGACTAAAAAAATTAAAGATTAAAAAATGGCTGGGGGGTTATAAGCCAGACCACCCCAAGCCGAGCTTAATTGACTACAGCCTGGCCTTATCCTAGCAAGAATTTCTGGAGGGGGGGAGGGGAGAAAATATTTTCAGAAAATTTTAAAAAATAGCTATTTATTGCTGCTGAGCTTTAAAGCTTTAAGCTTTAAGCTTTAAAAGCTTCATTATTTTCAACCTAAATTTAAACTTATACCTAAAAAATGCCTAAAAATCCGAAGCCGGAAAATTTTTAAAAAGTTACCCTCAAAATCCTATTTTTCCGGGAAACCTATTTTTCCTAAACAGCTAAAGACATTTAAACTAGCTTTTAAAAGGTAATATAATTATAATATAATTATAAACTAAAGTTGGGCTAATTTTGTCACATTTTGGCATAACTCCCCCCCCCCTCCAGCTAGAAATTCTAGGGAAACATGGCTTTAGGGTATACAAAAAGCTATTGTAGTATCTTTGGAAGGGGTACCTCGTGGCGTCTAAACCATTCATTGTAAAAGCTATATAAGGCGCAATTGCGAATGCGAATGCGAATGCCATAGTAAAGAATGCGCAATTGCAGGAGCAACGCCCCCGAATGCAACATGCCGTTTGGTAATGTAAAATGGCTTGTTGTGGCTGGATGATCAGTTTACAAACGCATGCGCAGATACAGTACATAAGAGTACATAATAGTAGGAATCTATGCAACGAAGGCAAAAACCATGCTATGCGCGCTAACGTCTGACTCCTCCCACCAATTGCCCCTATCACTTCCTATGGGTACGGAGTCCAAAAGGGGTCGCTCACTGCTTTGCATAATTACACATTGAAATAAACATCCATTAACATTCCATTTGGAGGGGGGGTATAAGGGTGTATGTTTAACACTTGCATGAAATGCACTTTGAAAATATACTAAGCGAGTTAGCAACTGCGGTTTGGGACTAAGTACATATATAGGGGTGGAGTGAGAGGGGTCAATTTATGGGAGGGGGATCAGTGGATGTATAGATTGTGACGCTTGCCATAATCATACCATCATGTACTCCTGTAGATACCAAGAGTACATAATAATAATAAGAGTATGCCACTAGGCAAGCTCTATGTTATCAGAGCAAAAACTATGCTTTGCACGCTAACGGCCCACCCCCCCGCAAATCAGACCCTTCACTTCAAAGAATTTTGTGCGCTATGTTTGTGTTCTAAAGCTCAAAGCAGGCACAAAATTAGCGCACGCACTGCTTGTGTTTTTCAGCTTGAGCACATAAACAAAGAGCGACTGAGCGTACCCCCGTTTCGACTAGGTACTGATTTGCGGAGGGGTCACTAGGGTCTGATTTGCGGGGGGGGGTGGGCCGTTAGCGTGCAGAGCATAGTTTTTGCTCTGATAACATAGAGCTTGCCTAGTGGCATACTCTTATTATTATGTACTCTTGTA
This sequence comes from Trissonchulus latispiculum, assembly GCA_030248195.1. Classification (NCBI taxonomy): domain Eukaryota; kingdom Metazoa; phylum Nematoda; class Enoplea; order Enoplida; family Ironidae; genus Trissonchulus; species Trissonchulus latispiculum. The sequence continues at coordinate 27,232 of JASAND010029603.1, read as the reverse complement.
GATACTAAATATACGTCTAGTAAGGTGAGCGCGTCTATGAAGTCTGTGGCAGAACCTATGAAATCATCCTTAGTAGACCATCGTTGTCGGTTTATCACAGTTTACGCACTATATTTCAAGCAAAACATCAGACGCATTAAATAATGTTCAAGTGTATGATAGAAAAATAAATTTATTTTAAAAACTGTATGTTCGTAAAACATTCCAGCTTGAGCCACAGTAGCTTAGGCAGGCTGCTATAAAATAATTCCACACAGGCGTTATTATGTCATAGTCAAACTGGAGCATATAATTTTATTTTGTACATTTTATCAGCGAAGCAGAAATGCTGCAAATGTCGCCAGTTTTATCTAGTTGGAAACTTTGCTTGTCTCGCCCAAAAACTTTTTCAAACTTTATCACATCAAAGAACATGCCTACGTATACAGAAGTTATAAAACCCGTCCTAGCTTTAAAATAAAAGATTTCACCTGGTATGATAAAACAAAATTACCTAAAGCATGTTGGTTAGCTACGGCGAAAGCTTACTGGATCTCATATCAAGGAGCAGAGTCTGCATAGTTTGATTTTAAAGATTTTGACAATTTTGCCAAGAAACTATACTGTGCAAAAAGCTTAAAAAGAATAAACCTAGCATTTTTGCCTTTTCTGCAAAAATCGGTTAAATCCAGGTTACTTTCGATGCTATTCGTCAAGTCTGGATTTCAACAACTTCGTCCGAACTTGTGCCAGTACCGCAGGCCGGCTCTGGTCAAATCTGGCTTTTATCTATGCTCACGCCCCGACGGATTTGAATGAAATTCTGCCCTGAATTCTTAGCCCATGTCCGTGTTTCGTGTTTCAAGCGCTATGTAAAATATTTTGTGATGCCGATTGATGCTAAAAACGTAATCAGCAGTTAGCTAATACTAGCGGTAATGGAACGGTGTGTGCAGTGTTGCTTATATGCTATTAGTTAAAGCAAGAGTACATAATAACGAAGAGTGTTACAAGCGTCAAGCTCTTAGTTATTAGGCTTTTGGACATGATCAGCATAATAACGGCTGACCGACCCCCCCCACAAATTAGACCCATCACTTCAAAGAAATTCGCACGCTATGCCTACGTTCTAAAGCTCGAAAACACAGCTACTCAGTTGGTTCAATGTGCGTCTGTTGCGAGCTTCAGCACACAAGCATAGCGTGCGAATTTCTTTGAAGTGATGGGTCTAATTTATGGGGGGGGGGTCAGCCGTTATCGTGCATATCATGCCCCAAGCCTAATAAGTCCACGCTTGTCACACTCTTAGTTATTATGTACTCTTGGTTAAAGGTATAGGTCTGCCCTAAGTCTTAGGATACATTACCATATGACACTGTTATTGTCAAATTAAAGCCTACTACATAGAAAAACACTACATTAAAAACTGTGCGACTACGCGTATATACCATTTGAAACTGCAATATCTGCGGTTGAATTGCAATCTCAAAAAATATGCAAGATAGATTTTGGCAGTGAGGTGTGTGCACTGCATATGCGAAACTTGGACAGAAACTTTTTTCCAAGCCCAAAAGATGCATCAAAAAACATCTGTCAAAAGTTGGGTTGACAAAAGCAACCTTGAAAATTAGTTTAGTGCAAAGGCTCGCACATAGTCTAGTATGGAAAAACCAAACCTATGAAGTTTTTACAGAAGTTCTTATACAGTGACTGCGCAATAGTTGTACTCAGTTTTCAACAAAATATAAAACTTGTTGCAAAACAGGTTGTGCCAACGTAACACCTTCACAACATTACAGCATTTATGCGATTTAAAGGATTCTGCGACTTTCCAAAAATTCTGCTCAAACCGCTCAATACTAGAATGAAAGAAGACGGCAATCAGAAAGGCAGACGCGAAAGTATTCGATCATGAAATCAAATTGAAAATCTCAATCGGGGCATTTCCAGAAAAAGATTTATAGTAGGTAGTGTCGAAATTACATCTAAACAAGCACATGTGTTAAACATTTTATGGAGCTTTTCTCCAGGCATACGCATAGCTGGAATTAAATTTAACTCATTTCTATCATCAGTTCTGAGATCGGTTGTGAAACGGATCAGAGCAAAAAGGAAAGCAGGAAAAAAGTCTGACAAGCAGAAGAATCCGCGTCCGGTTGTGCATTTAGTTCTTGCTGTGACTAATCGCTTATCCTTCTACAGTTCTAATACTGTTCTGAATGAATTCTCTTATACGACAATTGGGTTGCATTCAACCTCTTTCTGTTTTACGCGACTGCATGCGTTTGTGAGCATGAATCCGCAACAGAGGGATTTGAAAACGCTAAAACGGCATGGTACAATATGCGCGTTGACGCGCGTGCCGCGTACTGAAGTACAAGTTCTTGACTATAGGCCGGTTCATACCTATTTTCCGCTTGTTCTTTTTTGTTTTGCTGAGCTCACAGATAAGTTTCCAACCTAGCTTTCCGTTTGTCCGTTTGTCCGGTTTGTTTTTATTATGAACTGATTCCTACTTGTTGCTTACGGACCACCGGAAAAGTAGAGCAGTGTTGTAGTCTAAACGGATAAACAGACAAACGGACAGACGGACAGACGGACAAATGGAAACTGTGCATTAACAACTCAAACGGACAAACGGAAAAAACGGCAAGGTATGAACCAGTATGTGAGTGGACAAGCGGACAAACGGACACCCAGAAACGGACAAACAGGCAACGGTATGAACCGGACCTATGACGGCACCTTTACAGTCATGCTTTGACCTGAAATGAAGCCACCGCATTTAAAAGTGTATTATTCAGCTTGAGGTCCGCTGTATGTATGCACCTGTTTCCCCGGTTTATTCCCAGTTGTCATATATCCTAGTTGTCATACACCTTTATGATTGGTCAGACCAATATCACGTTTCGCCGTTTCCCCATAGGTGACATTAAATAGTCATATGATAGAGAAGGTTCCAAAAATCGTAATTCTGTCGGGATTTGAACCCACAGCCTCTCGTACAGTTCTATCAGTTGAACCATAAAGTCACAATCGTTTCAAGCAAAGCATTTAACTGAAATTTTTACATGAGCTATAGTTCAAATCTTACAGATCAAACTTTTGCATGGCTTCCTTATATATAGTTTCAAATAACATTTCTGCATGCTGTTACTTTCAACCAAAAACAAAACAAAATGCAATCTCTATTATTGATAAGCTAAATGGTTGTCAGTAAAATCTTACCAGTTCACGACAATCCTTCAGGACATGGGGAAACCGGTAAAAGAATACTAGCTTTTTGCTACAAAAAAAGCTATCCCTCCCTACCTCTTGCATAGTTTCTAGACCAGTTAAAATAATTCCCGCAGCTGCCTCTCCTGCAGCTGTGTGCCTGAAGAAGACTAATTGCAGGCATAAAAAGTAGAGGAATGCAAAAAATAACTTTCAACACTCCTGTGCGTACACAAAAAGTGGCACATACAAAAAATTTATTTAAAGAGATATGAACATTAAAAATCACTTGTTCCGGACATGTGTAAAACTTGGCAGTCCTAGAGTGACCAAAAAATTTGAGAGATGGGGCGATTAATGAGAAGGATTCACTTTTTTGGGCACCCTTCACATTTGACTTTGTCCTTTCCATTCGATCAGAGATATTCAAAGAACTTCGAAAAAACCTTGAAGGGCAAAATTTAAGATTTCGTAAGTAAGTACGGGCAAAATCAATGTTATTGGTAGTTAAATGTTCAGTTTGACGGCTAACAATTACCACAATGAAGACTAGATAAATCTAGGTTCACCACGTCATCAGAGTTAAGCTAAAATTCTGTAAACCTGCGCAAAAAAAGTCCGCCTGAAAATTAATTTATAGCAGTATAGCATGAAAATTCATGTGGCTGATGTGGCACAAAAAGCAGAACGTACAGAAAAACACCAAGTACACAGGAATACGCTCAAGCAAAAGCCATTTCAGCATTCAGTTTAGTCAGCTTACATACGTACACAAGAGTGAGTATATGGAAAGCCCCTAGCTGACTGAAAGCTATGAGACAGGCTTCAAGTGTGTATACGTAGCTAAATACACACAGGAATTTTCAGACATCAAGCGAAGTGCTAGTTGGATGGAGCAGACTAAATATTTTCGGAAGCCGGCTTTTTTAGCAACAATCAAATAAACCATTTGTCGGATATAGGATAGCACTATGGACGCATAAACTAAATGCTGCAGCAGAGTGCCACGATTATATATTGTTTTCACAAATTACAAAATAAATTTTATTTAAAGAAATCTTAGAACAAGCATAGCGGGAATAATAAGATCGCAAATAATGAAATCGTTGCTGTGGAAGGGACCAACGGTTCTTACGTTACGCATAGTTGGGTTCTTCCATCTGCCGTGACATTGGATCATATGATAATAATCATGTGAAAAACTAGCGATTACGGTCTTCGATGCTAATCCTTACTCCTGTGAAGTTACGTCGGTCTAGAACAATGAGTCCATAGCAATTAGTGATCTAATTAATCAGTCTTGTATTCGTCTACGTGTCGAGCGGCCGCGCGCCATTTTTTTTATCATTTATGTTTTAGATTTCATGCCTTATCGTCGACGTGCAACTGTTTCAGCGTAAGGGGTGAAGTGAACAGCACTGCATGACATTGAGCTGTCTATCCTAGGAAAAACAAAATGCTGTGTTCGAAGCTGGCTGTTGAGAAGAAACTAGTTTATCAAGATAATGACGAGCGATGTGAAGGAAAACCTTGGTTCGCTTCCAACTGCAAGCAGAACGATTACACCTTCATGAAAGTGATCTGGTTTCGATCGAGGAGCTATTAGAGTAATGGATAAATTTTGAAGAGTGCAGCTCTCTGGTGTTCATTTCTGAACCAATCCATCCTAAACTTTCTGGAATGATAGCTGGTAGTAACAAACACTGCAGATTCTGAAGAATCCGAAGCTTATCAGTACTTGCTAATCTGTAGTCACATAACAAGGTCACACTTCCACGCAACGCAGGTCGATAAATCGAACTTTCAGTCAACAGATTTTTCAGCTAACGAAAATCTTTCTGTGGGAGGTCTAGAAGAAACCACTGTGATGAAGAAACCCGATAATTTGTCAGTGGTTCACAGCAAGAGTTGAACCCAAACAGCCAAATCGCAGAATCACGTCAGTTTCAACGCGCTTCGAACTTAGTTGGGTGCGCCGCTGTTCCCACGACGCCCTTTGTTAGCCTGCCTTTCTACGGTAAAACAGAACATTTAGTTGATGAGTGCAAGACCGTAGCGACCACGTCTGATATATAAGAAGCAGCGGCTGAAGTAAACAGAGCTCCACTTCAATTGCATCATTCATTTTAATATTCTCCGAGGAAGAAACCCTGCTTTCATTACAAGGCTATCAGACAGCATCATTCGTATGTTTGCCAGATTCTCACAGGCATCAGGGTGGCAACTGCTTCTGTACAGACGGAGATTCTTCTGAATGTTTTGCACAACATCAACTCTTGGCTTCGAATGAGGTTTACGTAGTCGCACCGCAAACAGTTTCCTCAACTTACATGGTCATAATGGATTCCATGAGACAGCTTTCCTAAAATTCCCTAAAGATACGAGTTTCTGATCTGATTAAAATTAGATTACGCAACATAACATAAGCAGTCTCTTTTTTTCGCAAACATGCCAACAATTAGCTAGCAATTCTGTTTATGCCAATAAACGGTGTCCGCTCCTTAAGGATTTGTCAATGGCAGACCAAACTGATTTCAATTTCTTTTTTCCGTTGGTTGAGAGTATGCGTGGGACTTCAATGCTGGAAAGAGATCCCAATCGCCAATGATTTATCTCGTTAACTCATCCCTTAAGTTGCCATTTGGCTGCCAGACGAAGAAACGAACAATTTAAAACTGCTAATTTAGCTATGTTGACTACTGCTCCACTAAGACTCAACTGACTGACTACCACTACATTAAGAATGTTTGTGGCTTGGCAACTTTATCGAAATTCTTGTCAGATTCTGATTAAATCGAATCAAGCCGAACCGTAGCTGTCTACATCAAGAAAGCTGTCAATAAGGTAGCAGTTCAGAAAAGCTATCATTGTCACAAGACTTCTGTGGCTGAAGAATTCTTCTGTGCTCTCGACAGTTTGTCTATTCTTCGGAATTTCACAATTCCTTGATTTCCTGGAGCTGGGATCATGTACGAGTTACATTGATTCTGATGCGTCACAAGCTGCTTTATGGGTTTGGTATGACTTGGCCAAATTCTTAAGTGGCTCAACTATTCTGATTGGCTGTTTGTAATGGCCACATAGTTTAATGTTAAACTAAGTGGTCACTTCTCTCCATATGTCATATATGTGTTAGCGCATTTCATACATGGGCAATGGAAGTGACGGTGGCCTAGACAGCCAACGAAAATTTTGCGCGGGGGTCAAAAAACTTCCAGTTAGACCTGTTTAATGTAGTTTTGCATGCATAAACTTTCCTCAACTTTGTCAAGCGATTACTTTAGCTAGAAAGCAGCAATCGGGGCAACTAAAAAACTCTCGGGGTGTTTTTGTGCAAAACACATCTGTTAAAGGGCAATCCTCCAGTGTGCATGCATATTATATGCTCCACAATCGTAGGAAAAATCAGTCGCATTTTTGCTAAAACTGCATTTTCCATCATTACAGACACATAAAAATATGTAATGAAGTGAGCAAAATCCGAGACACGATCTGCTCTAAGCCTTTAAACTCTCAATTACACGGAAGGTCAGCACGTCTCTGCTCGCAATGAAACAGACTTAGGCACCAGATCTTTGAAAGGTGATGTTCCGGAATCAGAGATTCTCTGCAGCCAACCTTGGTAGGGGTCTTCGTCGGTGAGTTCGTTTGAGGCTCCTGATTTCCAATGGAACAACAAGCGGGGTCAGCACTTGCTTTTGATTGACAGCACTGGATTTGGATGACTTCGGCACTGGATCCTTGAAATCGAGATTGCCTGGAAACTTACTTATGATGAGTCCGTCCCAAATTCCTGTGATCACTGGCTGAACGGTAAACGCACCGTATTCGTATTTCAAAGGCAAACGCACCGTATTCGTATTTCAAAGGCAAACGCGCCTCTACTGGTTTAAGGTCGGCAAACGCACCGAAGGTGAAAGGCAAACGCGCCTTTATTTGCTTATTATAAGACTCAGTAGCTAATACACACAGATTATTTAATGAATTCAGTACAAGTGAGATTATTACAATTAGTACGCTCAAAGTGTAAGATACTACAGTACAGAAACAATACCGATATAGATAATACAGGTGTCGAATATTGAAATTCTGAATAAATAATTTGGTTTCAGTAAAGATTAAAGGTAAGTATTAGAGTGTGTAATATGTCTGACTTCCCTACTTATTCGCTAACCTAACTAGAATAAACGGCACGCCCTAATTTTACACGGATTTACTCTTTATCAAGACAACAAAATCTAACCAATATCAAACGCAGAATAACATTTTCACAAAATTGGGATAAACTTCCACAAAACAACTTGATATGAAAGATGTGGGTAAGCACCAATTAAATTTTACCAAGAGACAAAAGAAACCAGAACTTACAACAACCTTACAATAGTGGAAGGGGGTGACCCCCAAGGTAAGCCAAAGTTGATACCCCCGAACGACAAACAAGTATGGCGGCCAAAGCCCGCCAGTCGCTAAGATTTGAAAAACCAGAATGACTAAAGTTGTATTCAAAATGAAAGAAAAAGTGAATTAGCTATGTACGGCGTTGGACCGTACACAGCAGTCAAATTTAGATTGATTTTTCATAAAGTTAGCACCCACTTTTGAATGTTTTAGGATAAAGTCAAGGAAATATATTCTACAGATTACCCCCTCTTTTGAAACGCGCGCCCTCGCCGCGGCCTCCAGGCACATAGGTTAGTAATAAAATTTGCGTTAGCCTACGTACCATAGCTACTAGTATAGATAAAAAGCGTTTTAGAAAAATGGGAAAAATTTTTAAAATATTTCCTCGGTTCACTTTGGACACCGGGAATCACTCGACCCCATGTTTTACACCTTTTTGGGTTTTGCCGAGACACGGGCAAAACTACGCCGGAACATACCGGGGGTACATTCAACATATAACGGACTTTGCCGACATACAAATACAAAGATAATTGGGACAAGCCCTTCAGCCGCGACTAGAGCGCACATTACAAAACAGGACATAATCCGAAGATATAAATTTATAATAATAGAAAGTATAGAAATAACATCATCAAAAGCGAGTGCTAACAGAAGCGCTCGAAAAATAGAATAGAAAATTCTTAATAGAGAAATATAGAAATACTTATAAAGAGAGATTCATATGAGCATATATAAATTCGCATCTTAAGGGGGGGAAGGCAGTGAGACTCAGGGGAGACACAATTTCAATTGCTCCAGAGGAGCGAAATAAATCAGAAAGGAGAGTATTTGAAACTCAAAGGGGTGGTCTCTCCTGAGCACCTGCCTGCCCCAACATACAAAAATATAGTAGAATCTTTAATAAATGCCAGAGATTTATAAAGCACAAAAATAAAGCAAAAATGGCATAGCTGCTCAAAGTAGACATGGCAAAATAAGGCAGGTATAATGGCAGTAGAAGTATATAGAAATTTTGAATTTAAAGTAAACCCGTGACTATTTTTTAGAAAGAAAAGTGAAACAAACACCATGTTAAGAGAAAAAAAGACCCGAAAAAGATTAAGAATAGAATAACATACTGCATATATAGAACAGCCAAGCTGAGCTAGAGGGAGCCCAAAGAAAAGAATATCTCAGAAATATAAAAAATAGAAGAAACAGAATTTTAATTAAAATTTGTCGAAAATTTCAAATCAGGAGAAGAAACCCACAACAATGACCAAATATAGACCCCACCCAACCACGGTTAATGCTAAATTTGTAGAGAACATAGAAAGTATAAACAGTGAACAACAGTTAGTAGAAAAAGGGGAAAGGGGGAGGGGGGACGGACGAGGTAGGGGGACATACAACCGGGTTCATCACAACAATCACAAGATTTGACTTTATAAAGTTCAAACAATCATAAGTAACTCCAGGCTGCGGGAGAGATTTTAGGTTACAAGCACCGAGGGAAAAATCCCATACCATCTCACCGGACCAAGACCTCCGGACCACTGGGCGGATGCCCCACGGCATCAAGCGCCCGCTCAACCAGGACCGTCGCCGCCAGCCTTCCGAACACGAAACCAGGCCCGTCCAAACCAGATGTAACCATAGGGGCCAACCGGTATCACATAAGGGGCAATACAATCAGAAACAAACAACAGAGTAACATGGGAACGCTCGCCGTCAGAAGGGACATGGGGGAGAGAGGGGGACGATAAGTATAATACAGAACAAACAAACAAAAATTGAATAATATACGGCATGTATATGTGTGAGTAAGCATATAGGCATGATGCCTAACAGTAACAAACAAAAATAATTGGGCAAAAGCCCGCAATACATATATGAGGCCCGATTAATTTAGAGAGTGTAGGCAGAAACCGACGGAACCGTTATCTCCCCTACGGGGGAAACGCAGGCACCGCAGGAGACGCCAAGTCATTGAAAACGGAAAATAATTCTCAAGAGTCAAAAATGCCGGTCCGGGGTTGATCGCCCACCGTTACCTCCCCTACGGGGGAAGCGCAGGCGGCGAGCAACCACGGACCCGCCGAGGTACGGCACGGTGTTTTAGATATCCCAGTACTATTGCCTACATACACATAAAAAGCATTAAATGATAAAATTCGAAATATGAGACGACCAAACAAATAAATAAATTCAAAGAAGTATATTTTATCTTGAAAGGTATTTAAAATTGCAATTCAATACAATTAAGTGAGTGAGAAGAAGCAATTTGCAACTTTTTATCCAATAGAGGGAACAATTATTTTGATTTATTAAATCAAAGATGGAAAAATTTAATCGTGAAAGGAAGTTACAAAAGTTTATATTCAAGAAATAACCATGCAAACTGTTAAAGGTGCTACAAAGAAATAAAAAGTGAAAACGTAAACATGCAAGTACGCTTTTAAGAAAATGAGCTTTTCAAGAAATTTAATTTTTATCCAAAGTTTATGGAATGACATGAAAAAGAAGAACTGTAGGAAAGCTGATTGGAAATTAATTAAATTAATTCTTGTTTTAGGGTACTAAAAGGAAAAAGAGGCGTCACAGCCGACAACAAAATTAATCAGAAACAAAAAATTAGAAACATTTTCCCTCCAACCGATGCGTCATAATCCTTATTTAGAAAACAGAATTTCCTCCCAGGCAAGCAAAAAATGTTTTTAAATTACCAAAAGTTTTTAGAGAACAACAGAAAAATTTTCAACTCCCACCGTTCAAGCAATACAAAAACAGAAAGCATATACCACAAATTAGGGGCTAGATCGGTACCAGGAACCCAAGAGAGTAGGAACCTAAAACATAAAACAAAAATAATTAGCACAAAATTAGTAAAATTGCAGGTTAAAGCTAGAGAATGATTAAAACAACGTTAATACAAATGTAAGAATAAACACAACATGCCTAATCGCAGCACGTACCTGACAGATCGGTGAACAGAGTGAACATTGAGTTTGTGCCGAGGTCGGCACAGTAAAAACCAGGTGTATAGAATGCCAGGTAAAAGTGAAAAACGGCCTAGGTCAAGATTTACTGGACTAAAATTGTTTTTATTACAATTTTTAAAAATGGCATGGATAGGGTTTCCTGCACACGAGGTTATAACCACCCCCAGTCCAGTTTCATTTTCGACTGTGCCGACCTCGGCACAAAATTTTAAACCTTTTTAGAGACAAAGAATTGCTAACAATAAACATCTAAGTGGGCCCCCACAGCGGTCAGCTGTTCAACTAAAATGCAAAATCTCCCCTTCAATTTTGATTGGAGTAAATTTTTCAAAGCAAACCCTTTTTGGAAAAAAATTTGAAAATTTGTTTGCACAGCTCACAAAATAAAAGGTAGTGTACAACAGTAGAATAATCAAATTTTACGTATGCCCGGTACAAAAACGCCTGGGCCGTCTGCAGCCAACCCGTAGCGCCACAACCAAGCATAGAAACAATTCAAAGATTCTTACCAACATTATTTGAAAAACTTATGTAGATCCTAGTGATTTCCATGAACTTCCTGACCCCGAAGACTGCCAACCATTATCCGCTGGAAACAAGTGGATCAATGACGGAGGAAACTTGTACCTGAAATTAAATCAAAAGTGAAATTGTTTCATGTGTGATGTGAAACTGCGACCAGGCAGCTGTGCATGAAATGAGGATAAAACATCTACAGTGAAAGTGTGAAGTTGAAAATATAAAGTGCCGGTTTAAAATGTGTAGTGAAACCTATAAACCTAAAACTAATAAGAGGCAATAGTACTAGGGATATAAAATACAAAATATAGAAATACCGGAGATATGTGTACGTACATAAGTACGAGAGACTACATTTTAGAATTTTTAAAGAAGATTATTTAAATCGAATTGAAAAATAAATCCTATAAATTTGAATCAATCGAAAAACAAAACAAAATTCTTTGAAGAATTTCTTTCAAGAAAAAATTTTTTAAAAAAGGACTTTCAATAAATTAACCGGGCCAAACAAACGACATACTACTCATCGGGGTTTACCCCCTCTTTCGAAAATTAACTTGGGACAGGGAGGGTTGGACAAATAATCCGGAGTTGTTGGGGTTACTGGAGGGGTGTCTACCCCCTCTTTTGAAATTTCAAGATGCAGGCCTTCTTGTCGGACCCCGGACAGCAAGGGGGGTGGGGGCCGAACCCCTAAGGATGGAAGTATCCCCACATTTGTATACATCACCGCAGGCGCGTCGGCACACCAATTTGCTATAAATTCTGACCGAATTTCGTCTGATGACAATAATGGGTGGTGTATTCCTTGCATGTTTACTTCATTAGTAGAAAATAACAAGTCCCAGTGAAAACGTTTCATGAAATCAGTTCCTATTAAAATCTCACGAGAAAAGTTAGGAACCATATGAAAAAACCACCCATATTCTTTACGCCCCACCGTGAAAATTATAAAAACTTTGGCAGTAATGTTTAACGGCGTGTCGTTAGATGCCACTGCGGTGATGGGATCCTTTTTCTGAAATCGAACATTGGCGCCCCCCTTCAATATTCTCTTAACTGTCCGGGGACTGACAATGGATATTGCTGCTCCGGAATCAATAATAGTCAAAATTTTGGTCCCCCCGGAGGTGACGACTATGGCTGGGATACTATCTGCTGCTACCGGTACTGGCTCGGATTCAATTTCGGTGGGCCCTCCCGGCGTTACTGCATCTGATGTAAGATCTTCTAGTTGGGGTTTTTCAAGCTCCTGCGGTGCCATTGGACTGACAGGTTCCTCAGTTTCTGTCCCTACAGAAACATGTTCGGGCCGGTGGCAGCAAGGGGCAGTCGCACCCCCGAAAATGGGAGAAAACCCCGCGGTCCAAGAGGGAGGTGATTGTTTTTCGACAAATGAAATAGAGTCGTATTCTGACTGATTTGGACATAGACACTTTAGTAAAGTTGCCATTTCCTGCATTTGATTTAAAAGAACGTGATAATATTCTTGCATAAAATCAAAAGTATCCCTTTGTATAGCCCACAAGGTAGTAAAATTATGAACCACTTTTGAAAAAACATTTGACAATTGGGCCTCCATCATAGTTAAATCAATTTGTGGAGAATTTGATGAGGCAACTGACTCAGGCGGATCGGAGCCAAATACGGTAGGGACCACCCCCCCTTTTGAAGCTTCGCCACCAGCCAGATCAGAAACCACCCCGACTTGAAATTGAGTCAGAATTTGATGAACTTGCTCGGCAGTAACTCCATGTGAAGCCGGAGCCGCCCTCCTAGGAGAAGAAGGTGCAGCAGGAGTTGAAACCCCCGAATCCGAGGCTCGTACAAAATTTTGAGAGAGTTCCGGAACACCTGCATTTTGGATGTGTACTGTACGTTGGTATGGGGCCGGGGTTGTAGTAGTCGGAGCTGAAATTGGCCTTGGTTGAGAATTTTGTCCTCCCATATAGCCAACCTGATTTCCCAAGTTTGATGGGTGTGGAAGTACCGGGGCAGAAGCAGAAAATTGAACTGGGGGCGGGTTGGTAGGTAGGGGGGTGTACTGTGACAAAAGAGGAACCGGGGCATAATTTATGGGGGGATATTGCTGCTGGTATACCGGTAATCCAAGATATTGAACGGGGTAATTATTTGATGAGTGGGCCACATGATCAACCCTCTCAGGTGGGGGACGGTTTTTATAATTTGGGGGGGGGCCTTTGAGGGGTATCGTTCCCAACAATTTTCCGGTGCGTGACCGCTTTTTTTACAGTATTTACACGGGGGCTTTTTCTGTTTTTCTACCTCCCACTTATTCAGGGCTTCCTGGAGGTGCTGTTCGAACCAGTCCTTCATTTCACGAAAACCCAAACGGGCAGCTGCCACATCTAAATTAGACTGGGAAGTAAAGTCTGAACTTTTTGAGGACTGGCTTTTTTGTCGGTGCCCCCATCTTCGACGTAATAGACTGGCAGGTCATAGGAGAGAGTGTCTCTCTCCGGTGGGCGGGCCTCCCGAGACTCTAAACGATCAATGACCCGACGGACATCTTGCATAGTGGGCCGCTCATGGAGAAAAAGAGAAGTCAAAGCTGAAGCAAATTTATCGTGCACCCCCGCAAAAAGTTGTTGAACACATTCTTGTTCACGCTCCTCCTGCGTATCCCACAGGTCGAGGGCTATAGCCTGCAATTCTGAGATATAGTGTTGAACGGACTCGTTGTGAAGTTGCTTTCGGTGTGCAAAAGCCGATTGCCGCTCCCGCAACGAGAGTGGAGGTTTTGGAAATTGCGATTTGATCAGTTCTAAAAATCCTGAATAGGACTCAACGACCTGTGGGCCACAACGAGAAGCAAAAATTTGGGCTTTTCCCGTTAATTTATTCCAGAGGAGGCGTCCCCACTGGTCCTGAGGGACTGCATGAACTGCCACTGCCGACTCGAATTGGGGTAACCAGTCCTCGAAATATGCGTATTTTGGGTCGTACCGGGGAACATCCCGTAAAACTTCCAAATAATGCCGAAAAAGACCCGTGTCGAATTTTGGGACCGAAATATCGGTAGCTTCCATAGTAGTAGGGGTTGGGTGTCGCGGACTTTTTGGAATTCCCGGTTTTTTCCCCACATTATTGACTGAATAATTTGAGTGGGTACCTACTGATGAGGGAGACTCCGAAAATTTTGAGGGAGGAGGTGAATTTGAATTTTGTTGGGAAGGTGGGGGGGGAGGTGGTGGCTGTTCGCAAGCCTGATGCGGCTGGGCAGGCGCCGAAAGAGGCCCCGCGACAAGATCTTGCTGTACTGAGGGCGAACCTCCCGAAGAAGGGGCGCCCCCAGCAGGAGCCAACGCTACACCTTTACCTTCCCTCGGGGAAAGCGCGGGTGTGCGCTGCTCTTGCTGCCGCGGAACTTCAGCCGGTCCTGCAAGGCGATTTTCTGAGACATAATCAGCCGCACAAGCATGCGAGGCCACCATCTCCGCCATGTAGTAAGGATTATTGGGGACCTGTTGTGGTAAAAGTGGAGGGACTTGTAATGGGGGCAAATTTTGTTGGGACCCCTCCCACAAATGATTATTATCCAGTTCGCGAATTACTGGATTTTCAAAAACTTGTTGTTCCAGGCGATCATAATTGAAATTTGCTGGAGTACGTATGAAATATTGGCCCTCGGAATGTTGTGAAGTTGGGGGCTGATAGCGTAATTGGGGCAATTGTTGTTGCATATAGGGTTCCGGGGCTGCAATTTGGATTCCCTCATATAAATGTTGACCGTAGGACCTCGGGTGGACAGGGTAATAGCATGGATCCCCAGGGTTCAAAAAATTTTGGTTGGCCAATTTTTCTGGGGAGGCCAAGGGTGGGTTTTGAGATGTAGGAGGGGGAATTTGCAAAGGTGGAGAGGGAGGAGGTTGAGTATGATATAGACGTGGGGCAGAGGGGCCCCCATGACAAATTGGGGTTTTTTGAATTTGAACGTGGGAAGGGGCAATCTGTTGATTTGGTAGCAAATTCCCATGCTGATCCCGGGGAAAGGTGATCCCACCAATATGTGAGGGCCGGGGCATTTGGGTGGTTGACCCGTTTACGTACGTATTTTGGGAATTTTGGAAATTTTGAAAATTTTCCCCAGAATGGACGGGCTGGGGTAGATACGTAGAAAGGGGGGTATGGGATCCCCTCCAGTTCGGCCCATAACCACTGAATTTTGGCTATTAGCAGAATCATACACAGATCCTGTTTCGGAATCACCCGAATAGGGGAGGGGTTGGCCACCCGCAACTGAAATTTGAGCAGGTTGAAAGGTCCCATGATTTTGGGGGGGCGCCCCCCCACCTGCCTGTTCAGAAGAAAAACCCACGTTATTTCGAATTGTAGCAGAATTTTGCGGTATTCTTGACTGAGAATACGTATTTGAAGGGGGGACAGGTGATTTCTGGGGGGCTTCCCCCGAGCCCAACAAGGCCGAAACGACTTCTTTGGCTGCCTTGGCAGCGTCGAACCGGGGAGAGATAAAATCGTCAAAATCACGTCGAAAATTTGAATTTTCTGAATGTTGGGGGGTAGGGGGATTTTCTACAGGCTGGGGAGTGATTTGTGAGGGTGTAGCGACTGGCCCCCCAATCGTTTTTACCCGGGTCTCCCGCTGGCTCAGTGTATAATTCTGCTGTAAATTTTGGGGAGGGACAGCCCTTGCGGATTGGGAGGGGCGCAAATTTGATAGGTGTAACTCAGTGGGTCCCCCCAAGTATTTTGCAAAGCACCAGAAAAATTAAGATTACTGCTGGAGGTTTTCCCTGTGGGCAAAATTTCTCCAGCAGTAAAATTACGTCTGGTGCGAGGGGGGGTAGGAGGGCGGACACCCCCCCGAAAAATTGTAGGTGAAGGGACTGAATTTTGGGGGAGGGGCCGATTTTCCGAATTTTCTGGTTGAGAAAAATCTTGATTTTGGGGTTGAGGAAGTTCCCCATGTAATTGATCGAATTCGGAATTTGGGGATGGCGACGAAATTATGACTTGGGGGGGTGGAGATTGAGGAATCTGCAAACTAAAATGGGGTGGATTATTTGAAAAATTCTGGGGAGAATTTACTAAATTTTGGGGGAGATTCTGAGAATTTTGGGGGAGATTCTGAGAATTTTGGGGAGATTCTGAAAATTTTGGGGGGAATTTATGGGGTTTTGGGGGAAATTCTGAGAATTTTGGGGGAGATTCAATCCCCCCAACACCTCTACTGAGGTACATCTACGCACACCTACAACATTGTCAGACCCCCCAACAGCCCCAAAATTTTGGGGGAGATCGGTAGAATTGTGGGGGGGGGGTTCTGGGAATTTTGGGGAAAATTTTGGAAGTTTTGGGGGAGATTCTGTCCCCCCACCTCCCCTACTGACAACCGTGCGGATACACCCGCACCCCCAGAAATTTGGGGGGAGGTTGAACTCCCCAGCTCCGCCCCCCCCCCAAATTTGGAGACCGACGTTTTTGAAAAAATTGTTGGTTTAAAAAACTATCTGAAGTTTCGGGTGCTTGCCCGGTTGGTAATTCAGAAAAAAGCCGGGCAGTGCCGTCCCGCAATTTTTTGAGGTAGCGAGTAAGCCGGGGGGAAGAATCAGACATATTTACTCAAAAGTTACGGTCGCCAGTTTGTCGAATATTGAAATTCTGAATAAATAATTTGGTTTCAGTAAAGATTAAAGGTTCGTATTAGAGTGTGTAATATGTCTGGCTTCCCTACTTATTCGCTAACCTAACTAGAATAAACGGCACGCCCTAATTTTACACGGATTTACTCTTTATCAAGACAACAAAATCTAACCAATATCAAACGCAGAATAACATTTTCACAAAATTGGGATAAACTTCCACAAAACAACTTGATATGAAAGACGTGGGTAAGCACCAATTAAATTTTACCAAGAGACAAAAGAAACCAGAACTTACAACAACCTTACAATAGTGGAAGGGGGTGACCCCCAAGGTAAGCCAAAGTTGATACCCCCGAACGACAAACAAATATGGCGGCCAAAGCCCGCCAGTCGCTAAGATTTGAAAAACCAGAATGACTAAAGTTGTATTCAAAATGAAAGAAAAAGTGAATTAGCTATGTACGGCGTTGGACCGTACACAGCAGTCAAATTTAGATTGATTTTTCATAAAGTTAGCACCCACTTTTGAATGTTTTAGGATAAAGTCAAGGAAATATTCTACACAGGATACAGTATATAATTACTGTACAAGAGTTGCCAGACAATTCTCCTTAGGTTATTATTAATATTATTCCAATTTGGAATAATATTACAAACTTTGATTAGATTATTGGGACAAGGACGATACTCTTAACGCCTTTTACACCCGTCTAGTCTACTAGCTCTTCCTACCGATTTCTTAACTCAAGTTCCCTATATGCTTGTGCTTTGTTACTCTTTATACGTCCCCTTACAATAGGACTATCAATCTAGTATCACAACAAACTAAGTTACTAAAGATTAACCTGAGGACGGTCTTTGGGTGAGCCCCCTAAAGTAGGTCACTGCTTTCGCTCCGACACACAGTTCAGGGATGCTATGTGGGACAGAAATTTGAGGATGTCGAAACAGTTGGGAGTTGGAAATTCTTCCTTACTTATTCCTGAATAATGAAATTTAACACAAAGTACAAAGTTCAAAGATTGGTGCTTCTTCGAGTTCTTCTGCTATCAAGATATTATGAACTCCTGGCTGCTACCTAAGCTCAAGCCAGAGACAGTGGGGACTGAGCCCCGGAGGTGAAAAGGTTGAATGGATAAGGTTACACATTTTCTGAATCGAATTAGTGAGTGATTTTTGAATGTAAAAGTCCACTTTACAGTTTGCCCAATTGATGTCAAGCGCCGGCGGGATTCGTCTCTGATCTCGACCTTAGTTATGCTCTAAGTCCACAAGGTACCTACAGTGATTAGAGCTCCACAAAAGTCCGACTGATAATCCAAATCTGGGATCACTTCCGGATCCAATAATTAACCAAAAGTACTGAATCTGACAAAGTTCCTCAACACAAAGACTTCCACTGACTGATCCGAGTCCGACTAGTTCACTGACTTCGATTCCGAACTGGAGACGATCCGCGCACCTGAATCAAATGGGTTAAAACCCATTAGTACAAGGTTACGGTGCGGGAATCGAACCCAGCAACCATTACTCGTTCTTTCGCTGTCCAGCCCCACAATGAGCATTTTGGGCCGCATTTGAACTTGTGAACTGACGAAATGACTAAAAATCGTTGGTTATTGCCTCTTCGACAATGTTAGCCGTTTCCAGCAATTTCTCGTCACCAAATGAGCCTTCTTGGCCATTTTTAGTGTGAATTATTTTAGTCAGTCTAAGTGTCATTTTCATTTGAAATTACAATGTGTACTGCTAACTTCACGATAAATTCATATTTTGTTA
The DNA here is from genome assembly GCA_030248195.1 of Trissonchulus latispiculum. Classification (NCBI taxonomy): domain Eukaryota; kingdom Metazoa; phylum Nematoda; class Enoplea; order Enoplida; family Ironidae; genus Trissonchulus; species Trissonchulus latispiculum. Next base: position 8,727 of record JASAND010029603.1, on the reverse strand, counting down.
TTTTCACTTGAATTTCTAAAATGTACTGCCAAATTCACGACCGGTCAAACTAAATTATTACTTCTGTGTACGGTCCAAGGCCGGACTAGCTAATTTCCACAATCATTCAAAATTGAGCGCGCAAGTTCAGTTGGGGTTGAATTGTTATCACGAGCGGTCGGGCTTTTGTTCTCTTGTTACGCCTCATTGAGTTGGGCGCCTATTTTCCTATTGTTATTTGGAGTCTTTGTCAGGTTTGTCCCGCCTTTTTCTTATTTTTGAATTGAAATTTAGTTCTGGTGCCTTTAGTCGGTATTGTTGAAATTCTACATTTTTGAATTGTTGTTTGGTTCAGTTTTGGTTACTTTAGAAATAAAACCCGTATATTTTGATTGAAGTAAACTCGTATTTTTAATTAGGGTGTTTCTTCTTTGCTGTAGGCTAGGGTAATTAGGGCGGTAGGAATCTGACCTGCGCACACTCTGCCGAACTGTTGCAATCTTCTAAAATTCCAGGAATTCGCTTGTCGGGGGTCACGCTCTCAGAGCGTACTTTCTACAAGTTTATTTCTGTGATTTAAATTCGTTTGTTCAGAGATCGTATAGTCCAAATCTCTACATTAGGTTGTATTTAGTTGAGTTTGGTTGGATTTGACGTGATTCTTTGCTTGGACGAAATGATTCAAAATGTTTCTATTCTCGGGCCCAATTGGGCCTAATTGAACTTGCAATTGGGCGAAACAACCCAGAAGACGTATAAAGTTCACTGTTTGCGCCTTATATAAAAATTCGCTTGCTTCTACCTTTTTCTCGCACAAACCGGGCCGCCTGGGCCGGCCTAGACTAATAAAAACAAATTCTGACGGAAGTTTGCATGTTCCTTAGAGCAGTCAAAATAACTGAACAATACTTGCATTTCTGACCAGGTTTTGGCCCAATTTAACTGTTTTGCCACGGGGAATAGACTTATTTCCCGTGGCCGACTGATAATCCCAAATATGAACGAACCTTGGCATTTTGAACGAATATCGAATGTTGGAAGAGGGTCAAATACCTATTATTCACTACAATTAGCCTACCTACTGCCTACTCACTTACATATATTATTATATTATTGAAACTTACGTGACGCTAGCTAAGAATTAATAACTACTGGTTATTTGATTTAAAATTCTACAATTAAACAGTTTTCCTGCTTACATTAATTACTTGATTTGAAAATGAGGTTAGTAGGCTGTTAACAGTTAACAGTTAACAGTTTTCGCATATAATTAATTTCAGTTAGTTTATACCAAAATTGCAAAAACTCACTCACTCACTGTCTCAGCAGCCATTCTACGCAGTCCCTACTTACCGACCTACCGAACTACTTCTACTTCTAAATCTACCTCCCACCTATCCTAGTGCACTAACAGGGGACGTACCGAACCGCTATTCGATCCGGCGCTGGCAACCCTAGCAGCCAGCCGAGTGGAAGTCGCACGTACAACAACCCTTTCACACGAGCACATGGCAGTACTCGTGCAAAACTGGCATATAAATTATCAAAACTTTGATGAACGCGGATGTGAACAAAAGTTGCATATTCTTGTAGAGCTTGAAAAACTGAACACTTTTTTCACTTACAGCACCAAAAAATATTCGGTAATTAGTGGGAAAACATAATTGAAGTTAATTAATACCTGCGCAGATTGTGTTCTGCGCAGGCTTGAACAGTAAACACGAGTAAACACTTTCCTAACTAGTAATTTACTTAGTACAACACAACTAGGGATCTAGCGCTTGAAGGGGATGGCTGCAAAGTTCTGCAGTCATCTTGCAAAATTCGAATAATTTTGAGCCATCTTTGCAGCCATCCCCTTCAAGCAGCCCCCCCCCCCGCCTCACCTTGGAACAACGGCCATGACAACAACAACAGCAACAGCAACAACATTAACAACAGCAACAACAACAGCAGCACCAGAAACATCATCAGCAGCAACAGCAGAAACAACAGCGCCAACAGCAACAACATCTAGGAGCCCCCCTCGCTCGCCAGGGGTTACCAGGCGCGCGGTAAGAATAAACCCAAAGTATGTTCTTTTTTATTTCTATTTAATAATAAAACGAAACGCGATTTAGGTGCTTCACCTGAATAGGGAGCGGCTTACAAACTGTTTTTTTCCTCAGTTCCCGTTAAAACATTTAATCCAATCCTTTTGCGCTAAGCTAATATTCCTTTTTTGGGTGAAGATCCTAGAACTGGACTATTTTGACAAGACTCGGGGGGTTAACAATGCCCCCGGGTTTGTGTCATATTAAAATTTGTTTAAATAATTAAAACATCACGGTTGACATACTTTACGCAACACATTAGGCTGATCAGATTGGGAGAATGTACCATCTGCATCAATCGGCCGCAAACATGGAAGTTTGGATCCTAAGGATCCCTCAGCCAAAATTACAATTTTGCTTTTCAAACGGGCCAGCCGGCACCGGATATTAGCAATCCCCCCTTCCCGCCTATGTCAATTAATTGTCCGAGAGTTAAGGGGCGGCCGCCTTCGGGTGGAGCTGCCGAGGTGCGTTCATCACATAGACGGTGATGGACAAATCTCCAGCCTTGGTAAACGCCTCGGGTAATTGTGAAGACAATTATTCGGTGTCAGCCAATCACCCTTCCCCAATATTCAAAATTTAAAATTGTCGTGGCTGACACTACTCCTAACCGGTGCACATCCAACTGGAGTGGGGCGTACGAAAAAAAACACAACTAGGATTGTTTTCCTAGATTAAAACTAAATGACCTGTTAATCCGCTAATCGGACATTTGCTGTGAAATACTTGATTGTGGCGAATTTCCTGCTATTTTGAACATTATTTCTGTTATAATTCCAATTCGTGCAGTTCTGGATTCCATAAATGCGGCTCATCCGCCCCCTAATCGCAGGGCTACCTACACGGATGACCGGAAATGCAACAGACTTACAGACCTAATGCGGGGTCCCCGTTACCCTAGGCTGCAGAATCTGCTTTAAACCGCCGAGTGTACCAATATCTATGCAAAATTCACACTACATTTACTCCAAAAATGAGCAGTTTTACGACACACACATACATCTAGGTTCCAAACAAAATAAATCCCTCATTATGTAAGGCTAGGGGCCAAATTGCTACCCAATTTGGCCCTAGCCTAAGAGTTGTATTTGTTCCTATATATGTTGTGTCGTAAAACTGCTCATTGGAGTAAATGTAGTGTGAAATTTTGCAGTAGATATTGAGCACGCTTCGGCAGTACGATGCATGCAACTGTAACGGGGACCCCGCGATAGCTGTAGTCTGTTGCATTATCCGGTAGTCAAACCCTGCGAAGGGCGGACATTAGGATCAGACCCAAAATTAAATTCGAAAATAGTGTCAAAAGCAGGGAAATCGCCGCAATTCAAAATTTCACAGCAAAAATGTCAGATTTAGGTCATTTAGTTTTAATCTAGGAAAACAATCCTATTCGTACCCCAACCCAAAATGTGTCGCCACGACAAAATTAATGAAAATACGCTACATTTCCATACGGAATCGGAACAAGGCGCTCTCGACAATATACGTGCAATATCCCCCCTTTGCTATCAACCTATTTTTAATATTTCATACAACAAACCCGCATTTTAACCAACTTAAATAGTCCGAGTTCTAGATCTTCACCCAAAAACGCACGCAAAGACGAGATTAAATGTTTAACGGGAACTGAGAGAAATAAAACCGCCCTATTCAGGTGGCAAAATCGCGTTTCATATATTAAATAGAAATAAAAAACATACTTTGAGTTTCTTACCGCGCGCCTGGTAGCCCCTGGCGGCGAAAAATTCCATGTTGCGCTGTTGGCATACTCTGCATTCTGCTGATAATGTTTCTAGTACCTTTGTTGTTGCTGTTGTAATGTTATTGCTATTCTATTATTGTGTCATGGCCGGTTCCAAGGTGAGGCGGGGGAAACTGCTTGAAGGGGATGGCTGCAAAGATGGCTCAAAATTCGAATTTTGATACTGCAAACTTAACCACTTCAAGCGCTAGACTAGTTTGTTGTACTAATAAATTTAGAGGAAATGTTACTCGTGTTTACTGTTAACCCGCAAACACAATCTGCGAGGTATTAGTTAACTTCATATTTTTCCCACTAATTACCGAATATTTTCGGTGCTATAGAAAAGTGTTAATTTCAAGCTCTACAAGAATATGCAACTTTTGTTCACATCCGCGATCATAAAATTTTGTAATTTATATGCCAGTTTTCACGAGTACGCCGAGTGCTTATTAAAGGGTTGTTGTACGTGCGACTTCACTCGGCTGCTGCTAGGGTTCCACGCCGGATCGAATAGCGGTTCGGTACTCCCTGTTAGTGCACTAGGATAGGTGGGAGGTAGATTTAGAAGTAGAAGTAGTTCGGTAGGTCGAAGTAGGGACTGCGTAGAATAGCTGCTGAACATGGTAATATTTTTGCAATTTTGGTATAAACAACTGAAATTAATATATGCGAAAACGTTAACTGTTAACTGTTAACAGCCTACTAACCTCATTTTCAAATCAAGTAATTAATGTAAGCAGGAAAACTGTTTAATTGTAGAATTTTAAATCAAATAACCAGTAGTTATTAATTCTTAGCTAACTCACGTAAGTTTCAATAATATAATAATATATGTAAGTGAGTAGGCAGTAGGTAGGCTAATTGTAGTGAATATAGGTATTTGACCCTCTTCCAACATTCGATATTCGTTCAAAATGCCAGGTTCGTTCATGTTTGGGATTATCAGTCGGCCACGGAAATAAGTCTATTCCCCGTGGCAAAACAGTTAAATTGGGCCAAAACCTGGTCAAAATGCAAGTATTGTTCAGTTATTTTGACTGCTCTAAGGAACATGCAAACTTCCGTCAGAATTTGTTTTTATTAGTCTAGGTCGGCCCAGGCGGCCCGGTTTGTGCGAGAAAAAAGGTAGAAGCAAGCGAATACTATATAAGGCGCAAACAGTGAACTTTACACGTCTTCTGGGTTGTTTAGCCCAATTACAAGTTCAATTAGGCCCAATTGGGCCGAGAATAGAGACATTTTGAATCATTTCGTCCAAGCAAAGAATCACGTCAAATCCAACCAAACTCAACTAAATACAACCTAATGTAGAGATTTGGACTATACGATCTCTGAACAAACGAATTTAAATAACAGAAATAAACTTGTAGAAAGTACGCTCTGAGAGCGTGCCCCCGACAAGCGAATTCCTGGAATTTTAGAAGATTGCAACATTCGGCAGAGTGTGCGCAGGTCAGATTCCTACAGCCCTATTACCCTAGCCTACAGCAAAGAAGAAACACCCTAATTAAAAATACGAGTTTACTTCAATCAAAATATACGGGTTTTATATCTAAAGCAACCAAAACTGAACCAAACAACAATTCAAAAAAATGTAGAATTTCAACAATACCGACTAAAGGCACCAGAACTGAATTTCAATTCAAAAATAAGAAAAAGGCGGGACAAACCTGACAAAGACTCCAAATAACAATAGGAAAATAGGCGCCCAACTCAATGAGGCGTAACAAGAGAACAAAAGCCCGACCGCTCGTGATAACAATTCAACCCCAACTGAACTTGCGCGCTCAATTTTGAATGATTGTGGAAATTAGCTAGTCCGGCCTTGGACCGTACACAGAAGTAATAATTTAGTTTGACCAGTCGTGAATTTGGCAGTACATTTTAGAAATTCAAGTGAAAATAACAAAATATGAATTTATCGTGAAGTTAGCAGTACACATTATAATTTCAAATGAAAATGACACTTAGACTGACTAAAATAATTCACACTAAAAATGGCCAAGAAGGCTCATTTGGTGACGAGAAATTGCTAGAAACGGCTAACATTGTCGAAGAGGCAATAACCAACGATTTTTAGTCATTTCGTCAGTTCACAAGTTCAAATGGGGCCCAAAATGCTCATTGTGGGGCTGGAAAGCGAAAGAACGAGTAATGGTTTCTGGGTTCGATTCCCGCACCGTAACCTTGTACTAATGGGTTTTAACCCATTTGATTCAGGTGCGCGGATCGTCTCCAGTTCGGAATCGAAGTCAGTGAACTAGTCGGACTCGGATCAGTCAGTGGAAGTCTTTGTGTTGAGGAACTTTGTCAGATTCAGTACTTTTGGTTAATTATTGGATCCGGAAGTGATCCCAGATTTGGATTATCAGTCGGACTTTTGTGGAGCTCTAATCACTGTAGGTACCTTGTGGACTTAGAGCATAACTAAGGTCGAGATCAGAGACGAATCCCGCCGGCGCTTGACATCAATTGGGCAAACTGTAAAGTGGACTTTTACATTCAAAAATCACTCACTAATTCGATTCAGAAAATGTGTAACCTTATCCATTCAACCTTTTCACCTCCGGGGCTCAGTCCCCACTGTCTCTGGCTTGAGCTTAGGTAGCAGCCAGGAGTTCATAATATCTTGATAGCAGAAGAACTCGAAGAAGCACCAATCTTTGAACTTTGTACTTTGTGTTAAATTTCATTATTCAGGAATAAGTAAGGAAGGATTTCCAACTCCCAACTGTTTCGACATCCTCAAATTTCTGTCCCACATAGCATCCCTGAACTGTGTGTCGGAGCGAAAGCAGTGACCGACTTTCGGGGGCTCACCCAAAGACCGTCCTTAGGTTAATCTTTAGCAACTTAGTTTGTTGTGATACTAGATTGATAGTCCTATTGTAAGGGGACGTATAAAGAGTAACAAAGCACAAGCATATAGGGTAACACATAGCATATAAGGAACTTGAGTTAAGAAATCAGTAGGAAGAGTTAGTAGACTAGACGGGTGTAAAAGGCGTTAAGAGTATCGTCCTTGTCCCAATAATCTAATCAAAGTTTCTAATATTATTCCAAATTGGAATAATATTAATAATAACCTAAGGAGAATTGTCTGGCAACTCAGGTACAGTAATTATATACTGTATCCTGTGTAGAATATTTCCTTGACTTTATCCCTAAAACATTCAAAAATGGGTGCTTACTTTATGAAAAATCAATCTAAATTTGACTTCTGTGTACGGTCCAACGCTGTACATAGCTAATTCACTTTTTCTTTCATTTTGAACACAACTTTAGTCATTCTGGTTTTTCAAATCTTAGCGACTGGCGGGCTTTTGCCGCCATATTTGTTTGTCGTTCGGGGGTATCAACTTTGGCTTACCCTGGAGGTCACCCCTTCCACTATTGGAGGTTGTTGTAAGTTCTGGTTTCTTTTGTCTCTTGGTAAAATTTAGTTGGTGCTTACCCACGTCTTTCATATCAAGTTGTTTTGTGGAAGTTTATCCCAATTTTGTGAAAATGTTATTCTGCGTTTGATATTGGTTAGATTTTGTTGTCTTGATAAAGAGTAAATCCGTGTAAAATTAGGGCGTGCCGTTTATTCTAGTTAGGTTAGCGAATAAGTAGGGAAGCCAGACATATTACACACTCTAATACGGAGCTTTAATCTTTACTGAAACCAAATTATTTATTCAAAATTTCAATATTCGACAAACTGGCAACCGTAACTTTTGAGTAAATATGTCTGATTCTTCCCCCCGGCTTACTCGCTACCTCAAAAAATTGCGGGACGGCACTGCCCGCTTTTTCTGGATTACCAACCGGGCAAGCTACCCAAACTTCAGATAGTTTTTAAACCAACAATTTTTTCAAAAACGTCGGTCTCCAATTTGGGGGGGGGGGGCGCGGAGGCTGGGAGTTCAACCTCCCCCAATTTCTGGGGGTGAGGCTAATCCACACGGGAAAGTGGGGGGACAAGGACTCCCCCCCCCACCAAAACTTCAAAAATCAAAATTCCAGGGCCCCACACGATTCTCCAGCCCGTCTCCCAAAACCTCGGGACTGTTTGGGGGGTCTGACACTATGTTGCTGGGAGTAATACATAGTATAAATTAAGAGGTGTTAGGGATGAATCTCCCCCCAAAATTCAAACAAAACCCCATAAATTCCCCCCAAAATTTTCAGAATCTCCCCAAAATTCTCAGAATCTCCCCCAAAATTCTCAGAATCTCCCCCAAAATTTAGTAAATTCTCCCCAGAATTTTTCAAATAATCCACCCCATTTTAGTTTGCAGATTCCTCAATCTCCACCCCCCCAAGTCATAATTTCGTCGCCATCCCCAAATTCCGAATTCGATCAATTACATGGGGAACTTCCTCAACCCCAAAATCAAGATTTTTCTCAACTAGAAAATTCGGAAAATCGGACCCCCCAAAATTCAGTCCCTTCACCTACAATTTTTTGGGGGGGTGTCCGCCCACCTACCCCCCTCGCACCAGACGTAATTTCACTGCTGGAGAAATTTTGGCTCACAGGGAAAACCTCCAGCAGTAATCTTAATTTTTCTGGTGCTTTGCAAAATACTTGGGGGGGACCCACTGAGTTACACCTATCAAATTTGCGCCCCTCCCAATCCACAAGGGCTGCCCCTCCCCAAAATTTACAGCAGAATTATACACTGAGCCAGCGGGAGACCCGGGTAAAAACGATTGGGGGTCCAGTCTCTGCACCCTCACAAATCACTCCCCAGCCTGTAGAAGCTCCCACTACCCCCCAGCATTCAAAAAATTCAAATTTTCGACGTGATTTTGACGATTTTATCTCTCCCCGGTTCGACGCTGCCAAGGCAGCCAAAGAAGTCGTTTCGGCCTTGTTGGGCTCGGGGGAAGCCCCCCAGAAATCACCTGTCCCCCCTTCAA
>JASAND010029602.1:0-60618 GCA_030248195.1 Trissonchulus latispiculum | reverse complement strand
GTTCGGAAAATTTGAAGCGCAATTGTTGCGGAATCAGAAAACGTTTACAGAGGGGTTATCGGAAAACAGGACAACGGGGGGGCAAACTTCCACTGGGGGAAGGGGGTCGTCACGGTGCGTGGGGTGCGGACAATTTTAAAACGCTATTGTTTCTGCATGAGACGTGTAGAAAAGGTTTTCCGGAAAACAGGAAGACGGGGGGCCGACATCCCACCGGGGAGGGGGGGGTCGTCGCGGTACGTGGGGTTCAGAATATTTGTAAAAACGCAATTGTTTCTGCATCAGAAAACGTTTACAGAGGGGTTATCGGAACCAGGATGACGGAGGGCCGAACTTCGACCAGGGGGGGGGGAGGGTCGTCGCGGGGCGTGGGATACGGAAAATTTGAAAAAACGCAATTGTATCTGCACCAGAAAACGTTTACAGAGGGGTTATCGGAAAACAGGATGACGGGGGGCCGAACTCCCACGGGGGGGTCGTCACGGTGCGTGGGATACGGAAAAATTGAAAAAAACGCTATTGTTTCTGCATCAGAAAACGTTTAGAAAAGGTTTTCCGGAAAACAGGAAGACGGGGGGCCGAACTCCCACCGGAAAATTTGAAAAAACGCTATTGTTTCTGCATCAGAACACGTTTAGAAAAGCTTTTCCGGAAAACAGGAAGACGGGGGCCGAAATCCCACCGGGGGGGGTCGTGGCTATACGTGGGGTTCAGAATATTTCTAAAAACGCAATTGATTCTGCATCAGAAAACGTTTATATACCAAGGGTTTATCAGAAAACAGGATGACGGGGGCCGAACTCCCACGGGGGGTCGTCACGCTGCGTGGGGTTGGCAAAATTTGAAAACGCTATTGTTTCTGCATCAGAAAACTTTTACAGAGGGGTTATCGGAAAACAGGACGACGGGGGGCCGGACTACCACAGGGGAGGGGTCGTCGCGGTGCGTGGGGTTCAGAATATTTGTAAAATAGAGGTTGTAGAAGAGGTTAAAGTTGGAGTTGCGCCATGGTAGGGCCCACCACCATCAGGGTGCCCCCCATAGGTCCTAGAGCGAAACTAATGGGTCATTTAGATTCACCATATAGGGGTTCCTATTCGAATACAAAACCTCAGCCCAGCAGCTCTTATGTGTAGGGCTCCACAGTCCTTAGGCCCTAACCCACAGAACACACTCGACCCCTGGTCAGGGCGCCACAGGCCGCTGGGTTCACTTTGGAGGGGTCCTCCAGTGACAAAAAATGTTCGCCTCACCAAGGGCTCTCATTTGATACCAAACTTGACCACTTTTGGAAATTTCGAATTTTGACCATTTTGACCCCGGAACCGGGTCCCGACCCCTGGCCAGGGCGCCACAGGGGTCCGGCCGAAAACTACCATAGCCTATGGCGTAGTCCCCCGCACCCCAGCCAAAATCCCAAATAAGAGAGACCTGCTCACTGTAGATATTTCTGTAGAAGAGATTAAAGTTGGAGATGCGCCACGGTAGGGCCCACCACCATCAGGGTGCCCCCCAGCCACATGGATAGGTCCTAGAGCGAAACTAATGGGCCATTTAGATTCACCATATAGGGGTTCCTATTCGAATACAAAACCTCAGCCCAGCAGCTCTTATGTGTAGGGCTCCACAGTCCTTAGGCCCTAACCCACAGAACACACTAGACCCCTGGTCAGGGCGCCACAGGCCGCTGGGTTCACTTTGGAGGGGTCCTCCAATGACAAAAAATGTTCGCCTCACCAAGGGCTCTCATTTGATACCAAACTTGACCACTTTTGGAAATTTCGAATTTTGACCATTTTGACCCCGGAACCGGGTCCCGACCCCTGGCCAGGGCGCCACAGGGGTCCGGCCGAAAACTACTATAGCCTATGACGTAGTCCTCCCGCACCCCCGCCCAAATCCCAAATAAGAGAGACCTGCTCACTGTAGATATTTCTGTAGAAGAGGTTAAAGTTGGAGTTGCGCCACGGTAGGGCCCACCACCATCAGGGTGCCCCCCAGCCACATGGATAGGTCCTAGAGCGAAACTAATGGGTCATTTAGATTCACCATATAGGGGTTCCTATTCGAATACAAAACCTCAGCCCAGCAGCTCTTATGTGTAGGGCTCCACAGGTAGGTAGGTAGGTAGAATTTACTTCCCGCCCGCTAGCTGGTGAGCTGTCGCGAGGCCTCTCCATAGAGACAACCAAGGTGAATAACTCCGACTGCGTCGGGGTTATCCACATTGGATGTAGGAAGCTTTATACCAGAGAGTCACCCCCACACTTTTATGTGCCGGCAAGCTGGACAAACCATTGAAGTCAGCACAGAAGGCTAAACATTGGCACCTAGTGAGGTGTACCGGTGTGGTCACCCCACTGAGGCGGTACTGACCTGTCCTGGTCGACCTCCGACCGTCCACACTCATCCTCGAAGGTGTCACCAGATAGCGGGTTGGCATACCTGAAGCAAGTGATGTTGTTGTCAGCAGGGTCTGGCATCCTGTCCCTGCTGACTGGTCGGGTTTTACCTATTTCCTGACTCCTGTGGTAGTGTAAGCAAATATGATGGGTAACCCAAGGTCTGTCCGGTGCCTTTTACCATAGAAAAGGCGTGGTATCAGGCTATCAACTAGTTCTCCACTGGTTCTTTTCCGGTCTTTAATCTTCGTCAGCAGTGATACATATGCCCTATCTGCTCCTATATATCTGTAATATGCACAGGAGGGACGGGAGAATTTTGAATTTTGCAGAGTGGAACCATAACCACACCCCCACGAGTAAAGCCCACAATTCGAGCTGAAAGCTCAAAATTTTCCTACAAGCCTAAGAGAATCCCCCCGGGAGCTGGGGTCGTTTGTCCAATGGGTATAAGAGCCCGATAGCGCTGGGGGACAGGCACAGGACCCTCCCATATTTTGATTGATTCGTGCCTCTGGCACGGAACTTTGGTTCCCCTCCTCCCATTATATAGATAATTTTGGCCCAGAGTGAGGGGGAGAGTTGGGGATCGGGAACGTAAGAGAGGTTCAGTGATTATCAGGGACCACAACACCGAAGCCTGTCTTACCGGGATAACACTATGTACTGGTGGGCTTCAGTGCATAGTGGGGCCTACACCGTAAGTAGCCAGAGACCTCATTGAGACCCCTGGCTACAGGCGTAAGGAGCCGCTGTCAGGGCCCAGCCTCAGTTTGTCTTCATTGGCCGGATATATACCATATTGCCCGATATCAATATGGCGTCCTTGCATTCGCATAAGCAAGACCCTCCTGGTGGCGGAAGCTCGCCGCCAGATCAATGCGCCGAAACGCATTGACCCCTCTCCAGGTAGGGCTCCACAGTCCGTAGGCCCAGACCCCCCCTTTTACACGTTAACTACTGACCCCTGGTCAGGGAGCCACAGGAGCAATATCGAAAATTCATATAGCCTATAAATAACAACCCCATGGGACCTTGCTAATAGGCCATACCTTAGACCTATTCGCCTTGCCCAGCTCTAGGTTACCCCTGCAAAAGTTTTGACCAATTTTGAAAAAAACTATCTTCGAAAAAACCGAAATCCTGCTATGTACACAGACCTATGGGGGGGCCCTACATACTCCATACTCATTTCCCCAGAAATGGGGAAAAGTTGTTCAAAAAAACCCCATATGGTATAGAAAATCTTTGAGCTCCGACCTCTAGGTGGGGGGGGGGGGGAAAGGAGAGAAAGTCTGTAGTTCAAAATTTCAATCTTTCATATCTCAAAAACGGCTAGGCCGATTTTGCTCAAATTTGCACAGCATGGACCCCTCGTGAAGGGGTTTCTACTGGTAAAATATGAAGGCTCTACCTCAACTCCTCCGCCGGCACCAGGGGAAACTATGATCCAACACTACGCAATGTGCTTATTTTTCCCTATTCTAGGTAGTGCGCTAACGCGCACTACCTGATAAAGTTAGCATCGAGCGACTGCATAAACCAGGTGGGACGATCTGGGCAGCGCTCTTGTAGTACGTATTATATACGTACACACACACAGAAAGCAATAGCAGTTAGTAAAAAAGCGAAGCATTATGGATTTCTTTAAGTTAGTAAAAGCGAAGCATTATTAATTTCTTTAAGATGAATTTCGACTAAGAAGAGGAAAAGAGGTGTCTGGAGGTGCCATCATTCCCCACGCTAAAAATTACAGCTATTACAAATTAAAGGCCATTAAATATTAAAAATTACGTAAATCATTCAAGTGCACATTTTGTAAAATGTTTCGAAAATTCGGTAACGTAATTCAAGTTTGACACTGCAAAATTGGTTACGACCATACGTTAAGAGCCTCGTTGCCCCGGATTTTATTACCCAAAATAAGATTTCGATCCCCCTCTTGCTATATATATTATTAATATATATACAAGAACAAAAAGTGCTCCTTCGTCGCATGTAAAATACATATGAGTCTTCGTAGGCAGGTTGTACATAAGCAAAAACTAGCCTGTAAAATACATATGAGTTCCGTAGGGAGGTTGTAAATTAAGGAAAACAAGTTGCAACCGCTTAACATATGAGCCTGTCCTACAACGAGGCTCATATTGGCGTATGTCATAATACGAATAATTTGCAGATTTACTTTTATATAAATACATACTGCATAAAGCTTTTCATTACAAATTATCCTTCATATATATAATGTTGATCAGTCATTATATATAGTGTGCATATGCTCAATACGGTACGCCATGAGGCGCTCTGACTCACAGCCAAGTGGGAACGCATTCTGCGTGTGTATAATGTGAAAGTGTTTCGAGAATGCATTAGAGGTGTGCCATAGTGTTTCAGGAAACAGGTTGCATGTACAGTTCAGCTTGAGCAGTCGTAGTTCACTTCAGTCCTGGGCCATGACGTCTATTCTTTTTTCCGTAATGTGGATGAAGCTGAGGTTCTTTAATGAGGCTTTAATGTGGAATGCACTGTGACGCCAATATGAGCCTCGTTGTAGGACAGGCTCATATGTTAAGCGGTTGCAACTTGTTTTCCTTAATTTACAACCTCCCTACGGAACTCATATGTATTTTACAGGCTAGTTTTTGCTTATGTACAACCTGCCTACGAAGACTCATATGTATTTTACATGCGACGAAGGAGCACTTTTTGTTCTTGTTTTCTATTATTTTATATATGTATGCTCATGAAGGTATGTATAGATATCTTTCAACGGTAGCAAGCAAGCCAACCACAGCACTCCACAACCACTTTGAGCATGCAGTTCTATGACAATGTTGCTCAGCTCGCTCAGGGCTTTCATTTGGTACCAAATTTGACCACTTTTGAAAAATTTCATTTTTGACCGAAAATCGCCAAGTCCCCACCCCACCCCACCACAGCACTCTACAGCCACTTTGAGCATGCAGTTCTATGACAAAAGTTGCTCAGCTCGCTCAGGGCTTTCATTTGGTACCAAATTTGACCACTTTTGAAAAATTTCATTTTTGACCGAAAATCGCCTAAGTCCCCACCCCACCCCACCACAGCACTCTACAGCCACTTTGAACATGCAGTTCTATGACAAAAGTTGCTCAGCTCGCTTAGGGCTTTCATTTGGTACCAGATTTGACCACTTTTGAAAAATTTCATTTTTGACCGAAAATCGCCTAAGTCCCCACCCCACCCCAGCACAGCACTCTACAGCCACTTTGAGCATGCAGTTCTATGACAAAAGTTGCTCAGCTCGCTTAGGGCTTTCATTTGGTACCAAATTTGACCACTTTTGAAAAATTTCATTTTTGACCGAAAATCGCCTAAGTCCCCACCCCACCCCACCACAGCACTCTACAGCCACTTTGAACATGCAGTTCTATGACAAAAGTTGCTCAGCTCGCTTAGTGCTTTCATGTGGTACCAGATTTGACCACTTTTGAAAAATTTCATTTTTGACCGAAAATCGCCAAAGTCCCCTCCCCACCCCAGCACAGCACTCTACAGCCACTTTGAGCATGCAGTTCTATGACAAAAGTTGCTCAGCTCGCTTAGGGCTTTCATTTGGTACCAAATTTGACCACTTTTGAAAAATTTCATTTTTGACCGAAAATCGCCTAAGTCCCCACCCCACCCCACCACAGCACTCTACAGCCACTTTGAACATGCAGTTCTATGACAAAAGTTGCTCAGCTCGCTTAGGGCTTTCATTTGGTACCAGATTTGACCACTTTTGAAAAATTTCATTTTTGACCCCATGACCTCCCACCGACCTGACCCTCCAGATGGCAAAGTGGAACCAGCACAGCAAGATGGGTGGGTCAGACGGCAAAACGGATGCCAGGAATGAGCTGGGCGCACCAGAAAACCCCTATACACAATGTTTTGTCGGGCTATGTACAGTCCTATATAGTGTTCCCGGAAGTTGGTACCGACCGGACCCTCCAGACGGCAAAGTGGAACCAGCACAGCTAGATGGGTGGGTCAGACGGCAAAACGGACACCGGGAATGAGCTGGGCGCACCAGAAAACCCCTATAGACAAAGTTTGGAGAGGCCAAGTAAAGCCTACTATGGACCTCCGGGAAGCGGTTACCGACATGACCCCTCAGACGGTCAAGTGGAACCAGCCCAGCAACTTGGGTTACTCGGGCAGCAAAGCTGATAGCGGGAATCGATTCTCCGTCCCAAAAAACCTTTGTATGCAAAATTTGAGCCACCCATGTAGCAAAATAAGCGAAAAAATTAAGTTCAAAGTTCGACCCAAAATTCACCAACTTTGGCCGGCCAGTACCGAAAAATTACGCATGAAGACGGAAAATCATATAGCATTTGAACGACCCCGATATGTGTACTGTTTAACCATATAGTCAGTATTGCCCCATATATAGCCCAATCTGACTTATTAAGGCGCCTTTGAAGCATACTTTTTGGCCATTTTAGCGTTTTGGCCGACTTTGGCCCCCAGCCAAAAATTTTTTCCGGCCCTGGGAGGCATAAAAACTAGCTTATTTTCTTATTTTTGATTTGTACTACAAGAATATATATGGGTTTCATAGGCAAAAATTTTTCTATCTGTAGTTATTCAAGCTACAAAACCCCCTTATGAGACATCAAAAGCGAGAAACCGGAAAAAAAAAAAACATCACTCTCGTAAGCGATTTTTGGCATAACTTTTTAACGGAAAGTGGTACGGGGATGAAACTTCGCACACATACTAAACTCGACACGTACAATTTTTTGCGCACATAATCTGCGCAGGATCTGCGCAGGAATCTGCGCAGCTTCTGCGCAGCCTTGTTTTACACGGTCATTCGACCATTTTCACTCATATTATAGGGGTCGCTACCGCGACCCCTATGATATTGACGAAAAATAATATATTTAGCTTTAAAAAAAATAAAAAAAATTTACCTGATTTATATATATATATGGAAAAAGAGATCTCTCTCTCCATGTGTTTTCGTGTAGCCTTCATTATTTCAAGAGTACATAATAACTAAGAGTGTGACAAGCGTCAAGCTCTTAGTTATTAGGCTTGTGGACATGATCTGCACGATAACGGCGGACCCCCCCCCCACAAATTAGACCCATCACTTCAAAGAAATTCGCACGCTATGCTTACGTTCTAAAGCTGGAAAACACAACAACTCAGTTGGTTCAATGTGCGTCTGTTGCAAGCTTCAGCACACAAGCATAGCGTGCGAATGTCTTTGAAGTGATGGGTCTAATTTGCGGGGGGGGGTCAGCCGTTATCGTGCAGATCATGTCCCCAAGCCTAATAACTAAGAGCTTGACGCTTGTCACACTCTTAGTTATTATGTACTCTTGATTATTCTAAGCAACGGTGCCATTAAGGACTGTATATATAGGCATATTATTCTACGAAATTACGTTTCCAAATTCTGGAAAAGGAGTTCAGACCAAAATTGTCACAATTTTCATAAAATTCTGAATAAAGGCTCCGCCCTCCAGACGCTCCCCCCATTGTAGCGCAAAAAAACGACTTCAACTCAAATATCTAACGTTCAGAAAGTTGAAATATTGTTTATAAAGACCAAGCAAGCAATATATTATTTGTATATCTTCTGTAACATGCGAAAAATGCTAAATATAGTTTAAAATGCTGCAAAAACCGTTAAAACGTGTTAATACTGCAAAAAGCGAATTTCATGAAAAACACAAATTTTTTAAAAAACACACTAAAAAGCCCAATCAGAAAAAAACCTGCCCTGGGCTTATTCTAGTGTGGGAGGTCCCCCATAAACATCCCTCCCCCACAAAAATCGTCCCCCCCCCAAAACGTGGGTGCCGCTTTTGGTACCACCTTTTGCCCTGAAAAAACCGCTCAGAGGCCAAATTGTGAAAATTTTCCTGCTTCGCAGGATACTTTTTAGTCGATATTTGCCTATTTAAGCACTCATTCAGCTTATTTTTGACGATTACTATAAAAATAGGACAATTTTTAGCATGCTTTTATAAAAATTTTCGCCCCACCCCAAGTACGCCCCACAGTACGCAAAATCAAAGTGTAATTCTGTTTGCACTACTGCGGACCCACCTCATGGATTGCATCTGCTCGCCCCTAAACCCTAGTACTACTCACAAAACGGGAGAAACTACATAGTAAAGGGTCCCTTTCAGCAGTGCGCTGGGCTTATTCTAGAAATTTTTCTATCGGGGGAGAGGAGGGCTTCTTGGGGGGTCCACAACATCCCGGGTTGCAAGGAATTTGGGGGGGGGGCTAAATTTTTCTAAGAATATATACAACTCAAGCAACATACGTCCTCTCATCTCCTTTTGTTTCTTTTTCCTTTCTGTTTTCTTGGTTGTCTTATACTATGGATGTGCTAGATGCTGATAAGAATGGATACCAGCAATGAAGAAGTGTAACGTCCCAGAATCTACTGCCAAATCTGAACTTATGAATGTAAAATTTAACAAAATCGATGAATACATATATATATATATATATATATATATATATATATATATATATATATATATATATATATATATATATACGTATATTCCCGTTTTCATACATGTATATACTTATGTTCTGGTGCTTGTACTACGTAATAAACTTACTTACTTTACTTTTACGTATGCTAAAAATTGTGCTATTTTTTGGCATACAGTGTATACATAAGTTGATGTTTATCGCAAAAATGCGCAAATTTAACGGTCCAAAGGCTAGACCTTAGTAAAACCCTCCAGCTACGCCGGAAAATTTGGCCTTCTGGGGACGGAATTTTCAGGGCAAAATTTGGTACCACAAGAGACTCCCTCGGGTTTGGGGGGGGGGCTTATCCCTTCACTAAAATGATCCTATAAAATAGTGGGTCTAGATCCCTTTGCTAAGACATGTGGTGGACTTGCAGAGGTCAAGACTCCCCTATGCATTAGACTTTCGGCGCCATAGAAGAAGAAGAAGAGATACGGCGTTGGCACTTACAAAAACCCTAAAAAAATGCCAGTCTTCCGAAAGCAGCGGGGAACAAAATATATAAGCTGTCACCCAGGGTATTTTAGGAATATTTTTGGGGGGGGGGGGGGAAATTTTTTGAAAAATGAGCTAAAAATAGCGCTATTTTTTGGCGTATTCTACACGTACAAAGTCAAGATGTTCTCAAAAATAAGCCAGGATTTAGGCTGAAAAGAGCAAATTTTACGACAAAATCTCCGGCGAAGCCGGAAAATTATTGAAAATTAGCCTATATGATTTTTTCAGGGCAAAAATTTGAGCCCCAAAAAATCCGGGGGAGCAAAAATCAAGGTAGGGGCGATTTCGGGGGGAAGGCATTTTCGGGGGAAGGGGCCCGCCCAACCCCCCGGTAAAAAATACCCTGCTGTTACCAGGGCAACACGGTGTCCAGTCCACGGGGGGGGGAGCGCAGAAGCCTTTACACCCACATTATATATGTAGGGGCGCTATAGCTACGCTACCGCCGACTTTTCCTCAAGGTGCATCAATATTATATTAGATCAGTGGCGTAGATAGGTGCTTCGGGAGAGCGGAACTTTAGCAAGTCAAGTTTAGCAAGCAACTTAAGCAGGGGAGGGGCGGGTCCGCATTTTTTTACCGTGACCCACAATCGTAATGTTACTTTTACAAATAAAATTGAGTCTTCCAGATTTTCACCAAAAACGGCTACAGAAGCTTTAATTCTTAATTAGTAAATTTAGAAATTGTCTCAGATTTTCACAAAAACAACTTAATTTTAAATCTGACTTTTTTCAGATTTTCACCAAAAACTGCTAGAGGAACTTGAAAATGAAACAATCAATATTAACGTATCATAGCAGTTAGCAATATGGGTAAGAACGCAGACAAGCGGAATACGGGGGCACAGCCCCCAGTAAAAAATTTTTAGATTACGCTTTAAAACTATTTTTTTCCAGTAACTTTGGCACATAATTGTCTTCTAGTTTGGCTCAGGGCTAGCGAGTTTTTGAAAAAATAAAGGGTTGAAACCTACCATTTCAAACTAATTTTCCAGCAATATAAAACTGACACAATACTGGCAGGTTTAGGATTTTGAAAGTGGGAGACCTTCCTGCTTTGAAAGGTAAAAACTCAAGGCAAAAGGCAAAAAATCGTTTTTAAGCGTAAACTGACGTTATATAGTCGAGGAGGGTAAAAAAACACCGACAAAGAGGGGTAAGAAAAAACACCCCCATGGAGAAGGAGAACTCAAGGTAGCAGATAGAGAGACCTAGTATAGCGCAACTTAAATTTAATCTTTATACAACAAAAGCATATATACCCAAAACATTGGTATGGGCCAAAGCAGTCGACTCTGATAGTGTTTCAAAGTTAACCTCCTCAAACCAACTCCAAAACCTAAAAATTTTGAAGTTTTGCTAAGCCTATTTCTAGAAACCTGTAAGGAAAACTTAGCAAGTCTTTTGCATAGGGGTATATATATTGACCCCCTCTCTCGTTTGGTATAGACTGCATCCTCCTATCTTTTATCCAGGTTGAGTACTGACATGTTTTTTATACCCGCCAATTTTGACTCTCGGCGGGTAAAAAAACAGCACCCAATTTTCAAAAATTGTCTATTATGCAGTTCTGAGCATTTCTGACCGTCTTAAACGATAAAGCACGTCTTGTTTTGTGATTCTGGTTCAAAAAATACGCACTTAGGGCCTCAAATAGCTCATAATTGAAGGATGAAAATTTGCAGCATCATCGTGCCAGATTTCATTTGTTTAAAAGGCAAATTTTTCAAAAATTCGAAAAATTTATTGAAATTACCATTTAACGCTAAAAATAACTGAAATAATGTTAAATAATGACATCTGCAAGTGTTTTAGTATATATATATATATATATTTGTAGCTGTCCAATGCTGTTTATGCGGCTATATCCGGTCATTTCATGGGTTGACATCAAATGTACCTGACTATGTCAGATAAGCAGCTTTCTACTGAAAACAAAGTGCACCATGTTATTTAACATGGCCGAAAATATAGAAACAACCTTAAATTAGTGCTCGCCAGAATAACGTCATTTTGGTACTGTTTTTTTCTTACCCGCAGGTGTTTTTACCCGCTTTGGCGGGTAAGAAAAAACAGTGATGGAGTTGTTTTTCTCCTGCAGCACAAAAGATCCAGAAACGCTGCATAGCCCACTGGATAGCCGGCATGCCAAACTATAATTTGCATTATACTAGAGTTTTCTAGGGCTTATATATGGGAAAAAGTAGGAGCCTTATTTGCCCAGGCGTTTTTTTACCCTCCTCGACTATAAGTCCATAAATTAACTAAAATTGAGAAAATTTTTCAAAAGTTGACCTCAAAATCTTAATTTTTCGACACTTTTGGGCGATCCTCAAAATGTGGGTGGGGCCCCCACACCACCCCCCTCTCCCACTAAAAAAATGCCAGCAAGACTTTAAGCTCGCCCCACGTGAGAGCTTAAAAATTTTTCCGCTGGCAAAATTTCCATGGGGGCAAATGGGCTTTGGAGGGGGCGCCCCCCGAGCGCCCCCTCTATGTATATATTAGATTAATTATATAGACGGGACTATAGGTGTCGTTGCGCGACCACTATGATACGTATACGTACATATATCTTCACTCCAATACATGAAACCAACCAAATGACGAAATTACGCACCTCCGAGTGGAGGCGTTCTGCTCATTACAAGAATGTTAATTTTCAATATATATACGTTATCCAAATTAATCCCCAAATCAGTGCAAGGATCAACAATCAGCCAGACCCGATCTGTTGTTGATGGGTTTTCAATAATGAAATCATAGGAAAGCCAGTTCCCGGGAAAGGTAACGAAAACTAGCAGCTTCCATGTGAGTGCAGTAGGATGGCTATGAACAAAAATTCAATCGGCTATATATACGTATATCATTCCACCTAGAAGGAATTATATAAAATACATTCATATATATATATATATATATATATATACAATATATATACGTGTTTACATGCACGATTACTGGGCTTATTCTAGGGATTTTTTTCTTGGGGGGGCCAAATGTCCGAGGTGCAAGGAACTTGGGGGAACATGCAGGGTTTACTTTAGTGGGGGGGATCCCCCACTTTTCTGGTTCCCCCACCCACTAGAGCACCTCCCCCCAAACTCGGCCCCACCCACACTTTTTTGGGCTCCCCCCCCACTCAACTGGTGTTACGTTTTTTGGGCTTTAAATTATCAATTTTTAAGAGAAACATAAAAAATACCGCCTTGAAAGATTAGCGCAACTGACAATATGTAGTTGGGGGGGGGCCTGGGGCGGAGCTCCCAGAAGTTGAAGAATGTTTCATTTTTGATGCCTGATATGAATTTTTCTGAGCACATGCTACACTGCTGAATGCTAACAAATGACAAATAACAAATGCTAACTTGTATACGTAACGCTAAACATTGAACCAAAAAATTTAGTATTTTTCCAGAAAAAAGCATATATATACATGTATATGTTTACGTATGTACACGTTTTGGAGCAAACAATTTTGCAAGTACGTATATATATATATAAGAGTTCTGTACTTTACTAAACTAAGATCAAGTATATAACATTTGTGATTACGTACATATATTGAAATAACATATATACATATACGTATTTCACACGAGAAAACAGAAAATCGCCGAAAGCCGCGAAAAATTTTGTATTTTGGTTCCAAATCATGAGCGCACCCAGGGAGGGGAATTCTGATCCCCCGGGAGTTTTCGGGGGAGAAGGCAAAAGTTGCGCTATTTTTTCGAAAACATGTTGGCAACATAGGTGTGGCTGGCGAAAAAAGTGGGGGGTGGGGGTTTTCAAAAAGTAGGGGGTTGGCAAAAGGGGAGGAGGGGGGGGTCGGAAAAGGTCGATATGGGGGAGGGTAAGAGAAATTTTCGAGGGGGCAAGGCAGCACCCAGGGGGGGTTCATTTTCAGGCATTGGGCACTAGTCAACCAGGGGGAGGGGAATCCCAGACACTGAAAAATCAAATCTACACTTTATGGGTATATCCACTAGCGTAGATAGGGGGAGCGGGGGGGCGGCCGCCCCCCCACGAAATGGTTTTGCCCCCCTGACAAAAATTGGCCAGAAGAAAAATTTTAAGCCCGCGCGAAGCGCTGGCTTTTAAATTTATTATAAACGTAAAGAAATTGAACAAAGAAATGCTCCAAAAATTAGTGCATTTGTACTTCATTCAAAAATTTTCGCGCTTCGGCGCGACAAAGTTATTATTATACTATATATAACTAAACCTTTACTAGTTTGCTTTACTTTACTTTGCTTTGCCAGCTTTGTAGGTTTTATTAGCTGCATTATTGCAAACATGATTGCCTTAAATGGTGAATACTGGAAATGTGCTGCTTGGATGGAATACCCTGTTCTCATAATGGGAGCATCCAATCTGAGTTTTCGTACGAGACTGTACAAGTGGAAAATATATAGCAAATTAAACTACAAAATTTGGTTTGGCAATTGATAATATATATACAATGCAAAGAATTCAATGTTTCAATAGCGTTTTAATGGCAAAATTGAAAAATTTTCTCAACTTCTGGGGGGCCCCTTTTTGGGTTTTAGCATACCGCTTTCGGTTACAATAGATTTTAGCTTAGAACCTTATAAAAATTTTATACGTAGTGTTCATACATTGAAGTTCAATGTACATTGAGCAAAAAATAAAAAATTTAACCCCCCCCCAGACTTCGGTCCAAACCGCCCCCCCGCAAAGTTTTTTGTTTCTACGCCACTGGGTATATCAGTGCCTTTGTTTCACATTTGGCGGAGGCTTAGGCTTAGGCTGAGGCTTAGGCTTAGTGTCAGGCTTCGGCTTAGGGCCCTTTACCCCGTAAAGATCAAAAAAAAAAGGTCGCCGAACAAAATTTTGGTACCAATCGACTCGTCTCGTTGTCCTGAGCACAGAAATATCAATTTTACTGCACTGAAATGTGTCAAAAATATTTTAAAAAAGCAACATTAGTTTCATGGCATGCATTTAAAAGTGAAAATGTCATGCTACATTTTGATATAAAAATGGCTTCTTAACTCCAAGTAATGGACGAGTAATAATGGTGCAAACTTTTGTGACCAAAGGGAGTCACCACCTTAAGGTGGTGGTATCCTTTTGTGCAGTGCTTTAATGGTGATTTTTTGAAACGCTATAACTTTCGCAATTTTGGGAGTTGGAAAGAGCTTTACATCATTTTAAACCTTATAATCTGCAGATTCATATGAGCTTACAAAACTAGCAAAATTAGCACAAAACTAAACAAAATTTTCTGACTCACTGACATCTGACAGGCTGAATATATATATATATATATATACGTATATTCCCGTTTTCATACATGTATATACTTATGTTCTGGTGCTTGTACTACGTAATAAACTTACTTACTTACTTACGTATGCTAAAAATTGTGCTATTTTTTGGCATACAGTGTATACATAAGTTGATGTTTATCGCAAAAATGCGCAAATTTAACGGTCCAAAAGGCTAGACCTTAGTAAAACCCTCCAGCTACGCCGGAAAATTTGGCCTTCTGACAGAATTTTCAGGGCAAAATTTGGTACCACAAGAGACTCCCTCGGGTTTGGGGGGGGGGGCACCCATCCCTTCACTAAAATAGATCCCTATAAAATAGTGGGTCTAGATCCCTTTGCTAAGACATGTGGTGGACTTGCAGAGGTCAAGACTCCCCTATGCATTAGACTTTCGGCGCCATAGAAGAAGAAGAAGAGATACGGCGTTGGCACTTACAAAACCCTAAAAAAATGCCAGTCTTCCGAAAGCAGCGGGGAACAAAATATATATAGCTGTCACCCAGGGTATTTTAGGGATATTTTCGGGGGGGGGGGGAGATTTTTTGGAAAAATGAGCTAAAATTAGTATTTTTGGCGTATTTTACACGTACAAAGGCAAAAAGTTCTCAAAAATGCCAGGATTTAAGCTAAAAATAGCCATTTTTACGACAAAATCTCCGGCGAAGCCGGAAAATTATTGAAAATTAGCCTATATATTTTTGGCAAAAATTTGAGCCCCCAAAAAATCCGGGGGGAGCAAAAATCAAGGTAGGGGCGATTTCGGGGGGGAAGGCATTTTCGGGGGAAGGGGCCCGCCCAACCCCCCGGTAAAAAATACCCTGCTGTTACCAGGGCAACACGGTGTCCAGTCCAAGGGGGGGGGAGCGCAGAAGCCTTTACACCCACATTATATATGTAGGGGCGCTATAGCTACGCTACCGCCGACTTTTCCTCAAGGTGCATCAATATTATATTAGATCAGTGGCGTAGATAGGTGCTTCGGGAGAGCGGAACTTTAGCAAGTCAAGTTTAGCAAGCAACTTAAGCAGGGGGAGGGGCGGGTCCGGCATTTTTTTACCGTGACCCACAATCGTAATGTTACTTTTACAAATAAAATTGAGTCTTCCAGATTTTCACCAAAAACGGCTACAGAAGCTTTAATTCTTAATTAGTAAATTTGAGAAATTGTCTCAGATTTGCACCAAAAACGGCTTAATTTTAAATCTGACTTTTTTCAGATTTTCACCAAAAACTGCTAGAGGAACTTGAAAATGAAACAATCAATATTAACGTATCATAGCAGTTAGCAATATGGGTAAGAACGCAGACAAGCGGGAGTACGGGGGCACAGCCCCCAGTAAAAAATTTTTAGATTACGCTTTAAAACTATTTTTCCAGTAACTTTGGCACATAATTGTCTTCTAGTTTGGCTCAGGGCTAGCGAGTTTTTTGAAAAATTAAAGGGTTGAAACCTGCATTTCAAACTAATTTTCCAGCAATATAAAACTGACACAATACTGGCGTGTTTTTAGGATTTTGAAAGTGGGGGCCTTCCTGCTTTGAAAGGTAAAAACTCAAGGCAAAGGCAAAAAATCGTTTTTTAAGCGTAAACTGACGTTATATAGTCGAGGAGGGTAAAAAACACCGACAAAGAGGGGTAAGAAAAAACACCCCCATGGAGAACTCAAGGTAGCACATAGAGAGACCTAGTATAGCGCAAATTAAAGAGCACTCTCTTTATATAACAAAAGCATACCCAAAACAGTGGCATGCGCCAGAGCAGTCGACTCTGATAGTGTTTCAAAGTTGACCTCCTCAAACCCCCTCCAAAACCTAAAAATTTTGAAGTTTTGCTAAGCCTATTTCTAGAAACCTGTAAGGAAAACTTAGCTAGTCTTTTGCATAAGGGTATATATTGACCCCATCTATCGTTTGGTATAGACGGCATCCTCCTATCTCTTGTCCTGGTTGAGTACTTACATGTTTTTTTATACCCGCCAATTTTGACTCTCGACGGGTAAAAAAACAGCACCCAATTTTCAAAAATTGTCTATTATGCAGTTCTGAGCATATCTGGCCGTCTTAAACGATAAAGCACGTCTTGTTTTGTAATTCTGGTTCAAAAAACACGCACTTAGGGCCTCAAATGGCTCATAATTTAAGGATGAAAATTTGCAGCTTTGCAGCATCATCGTGCTAGGTTTCACATGTTTTCAAGGCAAATTTTTCAAAAATTCGAAAAACTTATTGAAATTACCATTGAACGCTAAAAATAACTGAAATAATGTTAAATAATGACATCTGCAAGTGTTTTGGTATATTTGTAGCTGTCCAATGCTGTTGGCTATATCTGGTCATTTCATGGGTTGACATCAAATGTACCTGACTATGTCAGATAAGCAGCTTTCTACTGAAAATAAAGTGCACCATGTTATTTAACATGGCCGAAAATATGGAAACAACCTTAAATTAGTGCTCGCCAGAATAACGAGGGTCATTTTTGGTACTGTTTCTTTCTTACCCGCCGGTGTTTTTTACCCGCTTTGGCGGGTAAGAAAAAAACAGTGATGGAGTTGTTTTTCTCCTGCAGCACGAAAGATCCAGAAACGCTGTATAGCCCACTGGATAGCCGGCATGCCAAACTATAATTTGCACTATACTAGAGTTTTCTAGGGCTTATAGGAAAAAAGTAGGAGCCTTATTTGCCCAGGCGTTTTTTTACCCTCCTCGACTATAAGTCCATAAATTAACTAAAATTGAGAAAATTTTTCAAAATTTGACCTCAAAATCTTAATTTTTCGACACTTTTGGGCGATCCTCAAAAATTGGGTGGGGCCATCTCACGACTCACGAAAAAATGCCAGCAAGACGTTAAGCTCGCCCCATGTGAGAGCTTAAAAATTTTTCCGCTGGCAAAATTTCCATGGGGGCAAATGGGCTTTGGAGGGGGCGCCCCCAGAGAGCTTCCCCTATGTATTAGATTAATTATATAGACGGGACTATAGGTGTCGTTCCGCGACCCTTATGATACGCATACGTACATATATCTTCACTCCACTACATGAAACCAACCAGCACGAGAAATGACGAAATTACGCACCTCCGAGTGGAGGCGTTCTGCTCATTACAAGAATGTTAATTCTTCAATATACGTTATCCAAATTAATCCCCAAATCAGTGCAAGGATCAACAATCAGCCAGACCCGATCTGTTGTTGATGGGTTTTCAATAATGAAATCATAGGAAAGCCAGTGCCCGGGAAAGGTAACGAAAACTGGCAGCTTCCATGTGAGTGCAGTAGGATGGTTATGAACAAAAATTCAATCGGCTATATATACGTATCATTCCACCTAGAAGGAATTTACATAAGATACATTCATATGCACGATTACTGGGCTTATTCTAGGGATTTTTTCTTGGGGAGGCCAAATGTTCGAGGTGCAAGGAACTTGGGGGAACATGCAGGGTTTACTTTACTGGGGGGTCCCCCCACTTTTCTGGTTCCCCCACCCACTAGAGCACCTCCCCCCAAACTCGGCCCCACCCACACTTTTTTGGGCTTCCCCCCACTCAACTGGTGTTACTGCTTATTTTTGGGCTTTATATTATCAATTTTTAAGAGAAACATAAAAAATACCGCCTTTGAAAGATTTGCGCAACTGACAATAGTTGGGGAGCCTGGGGCGGAGCTCCCAGAAGTTGAAGAATGTTTCATTTTTGCTGCCTGATATGAATTTTTCTGAGCACATGCTACACTGCTGAATGCTAACAAATGACAAACAAATGCTAACTTGTATACGTAACGCTAAACATTAACCAAAAAATTTAGTATTTTCCAGAAAAAAGCATATATATACATGTATATGTACGTATGTACACGTTTTGGAGCAAACAATTTTGCAAGTACGTATATATATATATAAGTTCTGTACTTTACTAAACTAAGATCAAGTATATAACATTTGTGATTACGTACATATATTGAAATAACATATATACATATACGTATTTCTGACGAAAACAGAAAATCGCCGAAAGCGCGAAAAATTTTGTATTTTGGTTCCAAATCATGAGCGCACCCAGGGAGGGAATTCTGATCCCCCGGGAGTTTTCGGGGGAGAAGGCAAAAGTTGCGCTATTTTTTCGAAACATGTTGGCAACATAGGTGTGGCTGGCGAAAAAAGTGGGGGTGGGGGTTTGCAAAAAGTAGGGGGGTTGGCAAAAAGGAGGAGGGGGGTCGAAAAAGGTCGATATGGGGGAGGGGTAAGAGAAATTTTCGAGGGGGCAAGGCAGCACCCAGGGGGGGTTCATTTTCAGGCATTGGGCACTAGTCAACCAGGGGGAGGGGAATCCCAGACACTGAAAAATCAAATCTACACTTTATGGGTATATCCACTAGCGTAGATAGGGGGGGGGCGGGCATAGGTGTAAGGTTGGGGGGGGTTGGGGGGGTAGCCCCCCCCCCCAAGCCTTTTTTTCAACCCTCCCCCAAATCTTTTTGTTGGGGGGGAACGTCCCCCTCCCCAACTGGTGGGAGGGGTAGTCGCGCCGAAGGCGCGAAAAATGGCCGAAGGTTGGTTATTTTTTGGGTAAATTTTGCAAAAATTTTCAAAAATGTCCAAATTTTTGGCTTAAACTGTTTATTATTATGAGAAATACACGTTTTTAACTGTATTATGGATCTTATGACTCAATATTGTCTTTATTTTGGACTTGGAAACATGTTGGCAATCAAGTTTTTGAGGTTAAAACCACTGTCTAATGTTAAAATTACTTTATGGTTAGATGTTGTTTATCATTAGCAACGGCTGAAAATGCGATTTTTGGCATAAAAAATGAAAAATTTTTTTGGGGGAGGGTTGGGGGGGGTCCTGGGGGGGGGGGTTGGGGGGGGTCGCCAGAGGGGGCCCCCCCCAGAAAATGTTGGGGGGAGCCTCCCCCACCCCAAATCTCCGTTACACCTATGGGGGCGGGGGGGGGGGGGGCCGCCCCCCCCCCCCCCCGAAATGGTTTTGCCCCCCTGACAAAAATTGGCCAGAAGAAAAATTTTAAGCCCGCGCGAAGCGCTGGCTTTTAAATTTATTATAAACGTAAAGAAATTGAACAAAAATGCCCCAAAAATTAGTGCATTTGTACTTCATTCAAAAATTTTCGCGCCTTCGGCGCGACTTAGTTATTAGTATACTATATATAACTAAACCTTTACTAGTTTGCTTTACTTTACTTTGCTTTGCCAGCTTTGTAGTTTTATTAGCTGCATTATTGCAAACATGATTGCCTTAAATGGTGAATACTGGAAATGTGCTGCTTGGATGGAATACCCTGTTCTCATAATGGGAGCATCCAATCTGAGTTTTCGTACGAGACTGTACAAGTGGAAAATATATAGCAAATTAAACTACAAAATTTGGTTTGGCAATTGATAATATACAATGCAAAGAATTCAATGTTTCAATAGCGTTTTAATGGCAAAATTGAAAAATTTTCTCAACTTCTGGGGGGCTCCGCCCCCCAGACCCCCCTTATTGGGTTTTAGCATACCGCTTTCGGTTACAATAGATTTTAGCTTAGAACCTTATAAAAATTTTGTACGTAGTGTTCATACATTGAAGTTCAATGTACATTGAGCAAAAAATAAAAAATTTAACCCCCCCCCCAGACTTCGGTCCAAACCGCCCCCCCTGAAATTTTTTTGTATCTACGCCACTGGGTATATCAGTGCCTATGTTTAACATATGGCTGAGGCTTAGGCTTAGGCTGAGGCTTAGGCTTAGTGTCAGGCTTAGGCTTAGGGCCCTTTAACACGTAAAGATCAAAAAAAAGGTCGCCGAACAAAATTTTGGTACCAATCGACTCGTCTCGTTGTCCTGAGCACAGAAATATCAATTTTACTGCACTGAAATGTGTCAAAAATATTTTAAAAAAGCAACATTAGTTTCATGGCATGCATTTAAAAGTGAAAATGTCATGCTACATTTTGATATAAAAATGGCTTCTTAACTCCAAGTAATGGACGAGTAATAATGGTGCAAACTTTTGTGACCAAAGGGAGTCACCACCTTAAGGTGGTGGTATCCTTTTGTGCAGTGCTTTAATGGTGATTTTTTGAAACGCTATAACTTTCGCAATTTTGGGAGTTGGAAAGAGCTTTACATCATTTTAAACCTTATAATCTGCAGATTCATATGAGCTTACAAAACTAGCAAAATTAGCACAAAACTAAACAAAATTTTCTGACTCACTGACATCTGACAGGCTGAATATAGACCAAAAATCTTTGAACATCGATTTCTCAAAAACTGTAGAATCGGCCAAATTTTTTTCTTGTGCCATGATATGAAAGACATATGGGCCGAGGGACTTTTTTTGGATTTGGCTCAACAAGCCTCACTACGGCACAACCTGATCATGAAGCAGAATACCCCAATGCAGATAGTCCGAAAAGATGCCACCAAAAATCCTTCATCATATATGACTGCTATGATCTTCTGGAGCTCACCGTTATGGATCCTGGCCTATCTAATAAGCCAGAACGAGTGTACAACTTGGATGAAAGCTGTTTTCACCACGACCCCACAAAATGCCGTGATGTGGGGTGCGTGGTGAAAAACTCAGCAAGTGGTCCACGGCGCTGGAAAAGAAAATACCACGGTCCTTGCGACATGCTGTGCCGACGGCACCTGTTTCGATCCACTGGTGATATTCAAGGAGAAGCGATTGCAGTCTTCCTGGCGTGCTGATACGCCTAAAACCCCGAAGATTTCTCGTTGACTTTGGGAAAAACAATTAGTTGTTGGGTTGGGTAGGCAGAAGATAGGTCCGTTCCGGAAACTCTTGTTGTTCGAGTGTCGGATATCCTTTGGGCGTTGTTTGGTCGAAGTATTTAGAATCTTATTTGTTTTGAATTTGTATTTGTCATTTGAAATTATCTTGCGAGTCTGAACATCTGGCTAGTAAAATTCATGCTGACAAGCTTTAGTTCTATAGGTTGCGCATAGTTTTAGGAGGACTTTAGCATCACACGCCGCGCAGAGACTTAGCAATTTTCAGGACAAGTGTAGTTTCTTCTCAAATATTTAGGCGACGTGCATCATAAATTGTACACCACATCTCCTTGGCTGTCATCGAAAAGGCTCAAAAGGCTAACGTCACCTTGATTAAGCTGCCATCTCATACTACTGACATATTGCAGCGATTGGATATCTCTTGCTTTGCACCTGTCAAAGGACGCTGGCAGGTCGCTTTGCAAAAAGAAGACAATTGGAAAGGTGCCAAAGACAAGATTCTGCGAAGTCCTATCAGAGCTGGCGTGACGGTCTGAGTGAGGGGTTTTCGGAAACTGGAACTTTTCCTGTGAACAGGGAAAAGTACAATCGAAACCGCCTTGATCCTGACCTGCTGGAAGAATACGAAGCCTCGGTTGCAGCTGTGATTCCAACTCATAACGATGGAATTCAAAGATCTGCAGCCTTTTCTCGCCTTGATCCACATCCTGTCCTAGAACTGCAGCCAGAGGTCATTGCTGAACAAGACTTTGAATATGAAGCTGAGCCTGTACGTGACAGTGACCAGCAGGGGCCCTCGTGGGCCCAGTCAAATCCGCGCGGGTCACCTCGAAAGCAATCTCGAAGTCCGTCCAACCTAATGCCTCCGCCAGCGACAACACCACGAAAGTGGAAATCCAAGCGAAGTCTTCCTGCTACGCCGGCTGGCATCTCCTGCTCTGCTACGTCCACTCCAACTGGAACCAGACCTGCTTATGCTTCCGGTGGTATTCTACCAATGCCACTACCTCTGCCAAAGGGTTATGACTACGAGCTGGCCTGGGTCATGAGTCTCGACCCGTAACTCGCTGAAGATACCAGTTTCCGCTCAGCTATGCTGTCTGGGCACTGTTCTGCAGCCAGCTCAACTCCGCCTGTCAGCAAGAAGAGATTTGCTGTGAAGGGGTCTGCGGCTATCCTCACTAGTTCAGAAGTCAAAGCTTTGGTTGAAAATAGGGAGAAGGCCAGAGCTGACGCACTGTAAAAGAAGATGCAGAACCGGCTGTAACGGGAGGCCGCCACTGGCGACAAATGTGGTGACACAGTAAAAGGGGAAGCAGCAAAGCAAAGAAAATAAGCAAGCATTTATATATATCATGGGGGTGCTCGGAGAGCCCCCCATAATATGAGCTATAAAGGCACTTTGCGGATTTTGAAAAGTGCTAATTAGGCATAACTAATTAACGGGAAGGTATTAAGAGCTAATATTTACATTTTTGAAATCTCCAGGCCGAGAGCTTTCGAATGATACCAAACTTGCCCGGAAAAAATGAACTTTGAAAAAATCGACTTTCTCTTACGGGTTTGAAAGTGGGGTTTTTTTTCCTCTGTATTCAGCATGATTTTTGTCAATTTTGTGTTAACTCGATTTTTCGAACGGCCCATAGGAAAAATTTTTCTATACTATTTTTTGAATATCTAGGCAATGGTACTTAGCAAGTTTATGTTTTTTTTCCGAATTTCGATCTGGTTCGATTTTTATAGATGGTCAAAAATGGAAAAAATAGCGTTTTTGGACACCTTCAAGCTGAAAAATTTCTAAGTCCGAAAATTTGAAAATAGTCTAAAAACGAGCAAAAACAGCGTTTTTCGGCCTTGGGGTGGTACCCATATATAGTAAATCGGGGTCGCTGAACACGATGAGCATAGTGCCGACAACGTATCTCGCCTGGTTCATCTGGTTCAACTGGTTCAAAGTTGAACCAGTTCCTGGTTCAAGCTACTGGAGATAGCTAGAAGGCTGAAATTTTGCATACAAAGGTTATTGGGCATGGGGAATTCACTGGTGGTGTTACTTTGGTGATCCGACCCATGCCTGGCCAGATCTGGTTAAACTGGTTAAAAGTTGAACCAGTTCCTGGTTCAAGCTACTGGAGATAGTTGGAAGGCTGAAATTTTGCATACAAAGGTTATTGGGCATGTGGAACTCACTGGTGGTGTAACTTTGGTGATTCAACCCATGGCTGGCCAGATCTGGTTCAACTGGTTCAAGGTTGAACCAGGTCCTGGTTCAAGCAACTGGAGATAGCTAGAAGGCTGAAATTTTGCATACAAAGGTTATTGGGCAAGGGGAATTCCTTGGTGGTGTAACTTTGGTGATCTGACCCATGGCTGGCCAGATCTGGTTCAACTGGTTCAAAGTTGAACCGGTTCCTGGTTCAAGCTACTGGAGATAGCTGAAAGGCTGAAATCTTGCATACAAAGGTTATTGGGCATGGGGAATTCACTGGTGGTGTTACTTTGGTGATCCGACCCATGGCTGGCCAAATCTGGTTCAACTGGTTCAAAGTTGAACCAGTTCCTGGTTCAAGCTACTGGAGATAGCTGAAAGGCTGAAATCTTGCATATAAAGGTTATTGGGCAGGGGAATTCACTGGTGGTGTTACTTCGCTGATCTAACCCATGGCTGGCCAGATCTGGTTCAACTGGTTCAAAGTTGAACCAGTTGCTGGTTCAAGCTACTGGAGATAGCTGAAAGGCTGAAATTTTGCATGCAAAGCTTATTGGGCATGGGGAATTCACTGGTGGGATTTGTGATTGCTGCTGCCACAGTTATGGCAGCGTTCCCAAAAACTAGACGGAGGACAAGTAGGAAAAATGCTCCTTGCAGTCGCATGAAAAAGTTAATATGAGCTATGATGGTCAACATTTAAATGTGTCAAGGACAAGATTTAAAATGTTTAATATGAGCCAACATCTAAATAAGTAGAGGACAAGATGTAAACGGCTAATATGAGCCGCTACGTTTCTCTTGGGCTCATATTGACGCGACTAAAATGGCAAACATATATACAGTTTACGGTTGGCATATAAGCATCAGTGTTTATAAACGATTTGATTGGCTTGGAAATATTGAATTAATGTGATGATTGCGATGATAACTTCAAATGTGATTTCTCAAGATTTCACAACATGTGTAAGTTCCACATTTTCGTTTCTTCATTAGATTGGACTCCGGTTTCGTTTTGTTGACTTATATGGTGGCCTTAAATGTGTACTTGGACGTAGCGGTGGAGAAGAAAACATTTACGTACAGCTTTGCAAAATTAATGTTTATGCGTCGTTATTCATGCAAGCCATTTCAGTGTTGGATTAAAAGTAAGCAAAAGCTAAATGAGCGTCAATATGAGCCCAAGAGAAACGTAGCGGCTCATATTAGCCGTTTACATCTTGTCCTCTACTTATTTAGATGTTGGCTCATATTAAACATTTTAAATCTTGTCCTTGACACATTTAAATGTTGACCATCATAGCTCATATTAACTTTTTCATGCGACTGCAAGGAGCATTTTTCCTACTTGTATATATATATATATAAATGCATACATACATACATACACACACACACCACATACACCCACACCCCCAAAGCTTTTATTTATTTATTTTGTTTATTATTACGATGCATCAGTTTTTGCTAGGAAAAACTTTTAACTTTACAAAACTAGCTAGATTTGTCATTTTCTTTCTAGTTTTCCCGAAAACTGATTATGGGACTCTTTGATTTGCTAAAACGAGTCATACATAATTTTTGTTCTCGATGGAATACTCTCTTAGCCCATAGTACTAGAATACTGGAGACAGGCTAGTTACATACCATAGGGCATGCCTTGGTACACTCACGGAACAACTTTAACGTGAGTACGGACTCACTAAATATTGTAATTTTCACACAAGCAGATACTATTTGCAGACGCAATTATTGAGGTAATCGGAGAAGTCATTTGGTTGATCACAGTTCAAAAGCTTGGTTCACTTTGATTCAGTTTCATTCGATTTCATTCCTGCGACGTCAACATTTTTGCTCATTGACAGGGCTACACTGAAAACTCGGTTTAGTTATTAATTTTGCATAGTAGGGAAGTAGTATATGGGAAGCGTATCTCTGCAAATTCAGCGCCCTTGTACACATCGATCAGGGCGAAGCAAAGGCTGCATGTACCGGTTATGTCGAGTTTGGTTTTTGTGAAGTCGAAATTTTTGTTGACCTTGCATCCCCTTTATCAGCAGCGAAAATTAACTTTTTTGAAATAAATTGTATTTTTCATGTTTAAGGTGAACAAATGAGCCAGAAAATTGAAATTAAGCGTGTCGTTAAATTTATTGAACGGCGAACGCAACAAAAGCGGGATAATCGGAAAAGAAAGCGTTCAGCTGACAATCCAGATGAAGAATTATGTGCGATTTGTCAGGAAGAATCACGGAGACGACGATTAGTATTTTATGTCTCCATAAGTTTTGCTTTGTTTGCATTGCAGAATGGAGCCAAAGGAGTAAATTTGAGGTCACATGCCCTCTTTGTCGGAAAGAAATTTCATGCCTTGTGCATGAATTTAGGAAAGATAAACATATGAAGCAATGCCTCGATTTTGTCAAGGAGACAAATGGTCAGCAACAAGAAACCTAGTTAATAACACGTTCAACCCATTGTTATATAAATTAATTTTATCGAAAATTCGGGGACTAAGATTCAAATTTCTGCAGAAAAGAATGAAATCTTTGAACAAATAAAAATCGCGTTCAAAGTAGGTAGCTTTGAAACAAAATATACTTCATCGTAAAACTTATACTGAGCAGGGGTAAGCAGTATTACCTGCAACATTTCAAAATGAAAGCAAGTGTAATGAAAGGAGTTTTATAAAGGTTAAAAATGAATTTCGAGAACTAAATGGCAAATAAAGAATAATGCGAGGAAATGAATTCCTCAGTTGTAAAGGAGACGAAGAGTCCTAGTTCAACAATGATTGATCCGATTGGAATTAATGTCCAAGTTATTGGGTGTGTTTTGTTATATCTTGTCCTAATTTGCCAGAGTTGCCAAGTAGGAATCATCATTTATTCAATTAGGGACTAAGATTTTAGATTTATGTACTAAATAGATTAGTAATGAAGAAAATCAAGCACGCGGTGTACACGAATTAATTAGGGAATTAATATTAATGAATAGCAAAAGTCTAAACAACCATTAATTGTACTAATTTCCTCACCAACACCGAATTACGAATTCCAGTCAAAAAGGGTAGTTACCCTTATCAAGTCCGAGATAGGACTCTCAGCTCCCCTATTTCCCGGTCGGAAATGTTTAATGTTCAACTGTAGGAATGCTCCCCAGCTTTTATTAGAGAAATAAAAAGTCTTTTATGTTCTCAAAGTTTGGAATCTAAGTGCCAATAAAGAGTGTAGCACTGAAATTCATTGAAAAATGCCAAATTGTTAGAAGATGGTTCCAATTCAAGCAATAATTAGCTAAGTAGGTACTTGTATAATGTCAGATAAGTCAATTAGCCTTAAATTAACTAATAATTAGTTGATTTTGTTAATTTTATGTGAAAACATAACTTAGGTTCATCTGAAAGGCGAGTTTCTCCCGATTCTGAAAATCCAACTCCCACCTTTTAACTCTAAAAAATAAGCAAGTTACAAGCTAAAATGTTTTAGTAAGATTATTTCTTCTTTCGTAATCTTGCTTCTTCAAAAGGAGTGTCTTAAAGTTGGCCCCTTCAAAACCTTTGTGTTAAGTGCTAAATTGGCCCTTAATTGATCCCTAATTGCTACATAGGTGGCAGGTGTCCTAACACCCTCATTCATGTTTTACACTACTCCGTGTCCTCAAGTGTCCTCTAGGCTGGCCAAAGGCCAGCATAGAAACTCGCCTTTCCTCAAAGTTAGTATACACTTTTTATTAGAGTTATAGGTTCGGAGGGGGCTTACCCCCCTCCCAAATTGTTTGATTATCATAAAATTTAGCTAGGTATACTAAGTAACGTACGTAGATTATGAAAATGTAATTCTTGTTCCACAGAAAATTACGTAATGTTTGTTATGCATATTTCTTGTTACAATTGCTCCCCCAGCCTCAGTCATGTGAGGACATAGAAAGCCAGCAATGAGGAGCAATTGTTGCTAAGGCCAGCAAGCAGCGTCCTTTGTTTACTGGCAAAAGTTGACTTCAAAACTCAGAGTAGGGGTCCAGTAAACAAGGACCTGTTAAAATGATGAAAATTTGAAATGGACATTCGAATTGGGTAAAAAATCCCAACTTATTAATAATTTTTCCAAATATAGTGTAAAATATGATGAATTTTAAGCCCAATCTCGAAAAAATTGGGAAAGGTTGAAAATTTAAGCTGGATCTGGCCCCTTTGGTTATGTTTACGTGTTAACCAAAATTTCGCAAAATTCGGCCAGATTTCAGCACCCAAAATTCATCAAAAAAGGGTCAGCTGTAGGGGCAATAATTTTAAAATCCCATTAATTTTAGGTTCAGCGGACTGGCCCGCTGGCAAGCCCCGGGTCTGCCAATGTTAAAGGTGGCGAGCTTCTAGAAAGTTCTAGAACTTTCTAGAAGCTTTGCCTTAAAAACAAAGAAAAGTCCGCCCCGACCCGACTTAATGACCTGTCACCGAGCTGTCAGAGAGCTGTCAGCTCGGTCTAAAACTTTTTCAAAATTTCAGTGTTCGCTTGAGCAGCAACCTCAGGAGGTTGCTTTTTTCCCCCTCCCGTTTGGTGTGTCTCCGCTCTGTGCCAGAGTTTTGGCACGGAGAACAAACACACCCTCCCAGGTTAGGCAAAAAGATTAGGGACTTTTCTAGCCTTCGGGCTAGAAAAGAAGATTGAGTTATACAGCGAACACACACAAACTGAGGGCCAAATGGGTTTTGTATGCCCGGCCAAAATTCAAGAGCGAGGA
The DNA here is from genome assembly GCA_030248195.1 of Trissonchulus latispiculum. Classification (NCBI taxonomy): domain Eukaryota; kingdom Metazoa; phylum Nematoda; class Enoplea; order Enoplida; family Ironidae; genus Trissonchulus; species Trissonchulus latispiculum. The sequence continues at coordinate 32,172 of JASAND010029602.1, read as the reverse complement.
AAAAATCCTAGGAATGAAAGGCCACCTTTTTGGCCATATTTTTTATTATTATTGTGAGGCCTTCGGGCCAATTTTTTTATGTAATTTTTAGGCCTTTTGGGCAAATTTTTCTATATCATATGGGCCTTCGGGCCAAGCTTTTATGTACCTTTTTTCGAGCCTACGGGCAGAACGTTTTCCCTTTTCTAATCCAAGGCCTTCTGGCCACTTTTAGTTTTCTAGCATGAGTGGGCCCAAGGCCAATTTTAGTTTATTCTTATATTTTTATTTTATGATTTCCTATTGCGGGGCAGCTCATGTAAACCCCTCCTGTTCGATGGAGGTCTTGAGTTTTGTCCCTTATTTATTATTTTACCGGTTTATTTTATGATTTCCTTCTGAAGGCAGCTCATGTAAACTCCTCCTGTACGATGGGGGTCTTGAGACATGCCTAGTTTTTGATTTCATTTCACGTTTTGCCTGAATTTCGGTCAAGCCACGCTCTCTGATTTATAGTTTTTATTAGGGCTTTAGAAGCCTGAAAATGATGTTGTATTTTGTAGTTTCTTGGGGAGAAATGAGCGGGACCCCACCTTCTTAAGATGAGTTAGTGGGTCTCCAAAAGTATGACCCTTAAAAGAATATGAGCTAATTCTAAGGTTTGTTCCCCACAGCCGGCAACTAGGAGTTGCCGGCCATATTGTTAATCAAGGCGCAGTTAACTCAGAAATCCTTATCGTTCCGTATTATGCCATTTGTTTTAGCTTTAGGTCGGTTCCAAATTAATAGGTCTTAAAAATTTAGGACGTTTGACTCGAATTCTAAAAAGCTATGAGTTTGTTTTTATTTTAAATTAATTATTAAGAAGTTTTAAAAAAGGGAATGGCCGGCTTCCCTGCCCATTCTTCTATATATTAATATTAATAATGTGTTATAGTAGTTTTTGTAGTAATGATTGCTTGGCAATCATTACTCACATGGCTTTCATAAAGTCCCCAAAATGTTTTTCCAAAAATACTACAAACTTCTCAAACTTCAGCGCTAAAAGACGAGTTTTAAAAAACATTAAAACTCGCACCAAAGTTTTCACAAAAAGATTCCCATAACTTAACAGTTAATATTATTAGGATACATTTAAAATAGCAGCCAAGAAATTAATAACATTAGTTGTAGCTAGTCTTAGGATTTGTCGTATTTGTAGTTGTAATCATGTCTGCAATTAGAAATAGTTTAGTAGCCGTTAGTTAAGGAATTGTACGACTGAATGTGTGTATGTGTGTGCGTGTTTGAACATATGAATGACCCTGTCATGTAAACGTGTGCAACTATATGTGTGTCGTAACTCGCGGAAACTTCTTCCGTTCGACGAAGGTTGCGAGCACAGTCGAGTGAACGAGAACTCAGATATTAAGCAGGATAAAGGTATGTTTGTGATCTGTGTGAACAAATATATCCAGGATTTGACATGAGTGTATTCTAGTCTAAATGGTGTATAAGTGCGGTATGAATGTTCATTAATCAGTAGTCCAAATGTTCGTGTAATTGCTGTAAGAAAATTGTTTAGCTAAGAAATAAGAGTACGTAGTTAAGTATTAATTTGTTTAAGACATGTGCGAATGTTACAGTTTGTATAACACAATTAATTGAAATTATCGAGAATATGAGCGTCTGAATGTATGATGACTGTCTGTACGCGTGGTATGCGAGAAACATCAAAATTACACCAGGATTTAGTTAGTAAGCTGGAAAATAATGGAAGGTAATGTAGCTTACGACAACTAAGTTTGTATGCATGTCTGAAAGGTCGTGAATGCAGAATTACGTAAGCAATTTAGGTTTCGGTGTATAATAGGAAATATGCAAATGAGGTATGAACATTAGAATCTAAGGTTATAGGGACCCCGTATTAGGTCTGTGGCAGTCCATATTCAGATATCCTCGATTCGTCCGCGTAAGCTACTCTGTACTAAGAGTGCGGACGAATCGCATAAAAAGGGATTATATAAATTGTCATTTTTGCATTAATCTACGCGTTTTACACCAAATAGTTCCGGTACTCAGAAGTACAATGCTCATCGGTTATACATACTGTCAGTTTATTTCCAAACGAAACAGATGTCTTAATCGCCAGTATCAATTAGCTAGGTTAAGTCCTGTTTGTAGTCAGTTCTTAATAATGGCTACTGTTGCGGATCGGTCATTTGAAAGAAATGCAGTAATATTACGTAAGATTAGTATTGTCGTAGTTTTTAGTTAGATAGTCTGTTATCTTATTTCTGGAACAAGTAAAAGCCATTATTGCCATTTTTAGTCTGTTCCATCCAGTTCAGTTCGTGTTTAGCCGGTAATAATGACCACAACCGTAAATTAGAGATGAGGACGAGCCGGGATTTTCCGGCTCGGCTCGGCTCGGCTCGGGAGAAAATGTGGTCGGCTCGGCTCGGCTCGGCTCGCGGGCATGCCCGGCTCGGCTCGGCTCGGCTCGGGAGAATATTGAAAGTGGGTCGGCTCGGCTCGGCTCGGCTCGCCCAGCTTGATATTTGAAATTTGACCGATTGCCCCGAATTGTGGATTTTCTACGGTGTTTTTGACAAAAGACCTGAAAACAGCTGTCTGGCTTTTGTGTACCAGTGTGAATCACTAAAATTCCATTATTACCGAGAGACTGCGACCTGCAGAGTCCACGATTATAAGGTTTAATGATATTGATATTTGGTAAATGTATATTCTACGAAAGTAGGCGGGCACCCATTCATGCTTGTTTTGCTTAAAATTTATTATTATTTTATTCCATGGATACAATATGGAAAGGAACCACTGATAAACGCAGAAAAAATCACGAGAAAACTTTTTCCGCAGTCTTGAAAAAAGGCATATATAATCTGATAAATTGCAAATTTAATGGTTGAGAACTCAACAATAAAATTCAGAATTCTTTTAAATTATTTTTTAAATTTTAACAAATTTCAACTCCTTTAATTGCTCTCTGCCATAATCGTAGTCAATTGTAATTATGCAGAATAAACTCTAAATTAATAGCAAGTATTTCTGGTATATAATAAGCAGTTTTACAACTTTTTCTGCTATCTGATAAATTACTATAAAAACCCAAAGCCACAGTAGTAAGACAACGCAACTTTTAATTGTAATATTTTTCATAAAACCAAATATGACACGTTGAAATAATTAAGTCAAAATGTTTCTTTCTAACTACACCAAATTTGACTTGGAGCACAGCCTAACGTTTAAACTAGGCGTGGAAGGAAGGTATGAATAAAGACAAGGAAAAACGGAACATTAGACGACAAAGTTGAAAACAGAAAACAGAATGCATTGAATTTGTTGGCTATTTTGTTTGACAAATTCGGAACTAATTACAGTGAACTTAAAATTTTTCGATAGGGTCGGCTCGGCTCGGCTCGGCTCGGAGTTTCAACTCTCCGGCTCGGCTCGGCTCGGCTCGGGAGAAATTGTTGCCGGCTCGGCTCGGCTTGGCTCGCGAGCCGAGCCGAGCCGAGCCGAGCCGAGCCGAGCCGCGAGCCAAAATCCTCATCTCTACCGTAAATAGGTGCTGTTCCACAATTGCACCACGTTTAAAGACAGAAGTAACAAACTCACGTTACTTAATAGTTAGTACGGTTGAAAAATCAACCGTATAAGTGTTCACATTCAGTATTAACCCAAGTACCCCAACTACTTGTAAATGGCAATAATGGACATCATTAAATCAGAAATCTCGTGTAATATTGTGTGCTAATTAATCGTACACCTGAAATAAAGAAGACCACAAATAATTACGTAAGAAATATGGATAGGGTAAAACGAACCATCTTCTAATCAAACTAACTTTTCGACCTTTTTGCTATTTTGGGTTTCGAGTTATGTAATGCTTTGTTAACAGGGAGTTGTTACTGCCCTGAACTCTGGGGCCAGAGAAGGGCCCCAAATGTCTTGAGGTTATTATCAAAATTGTGTAATTATGTTATGTAGGTATAAGAATAACCACAAATTATCTAGTTAGTGTCAAGCTATTACAAATTACGGATTTACTTTCATCTTGGTGTTCCAACCTGGAACAGTGCAAAAACGGAATGTACGAGGTAAAACTACGTCTTTATCGCAATTTCCTGTATGGAATTGCAGGAAATTGCTCAAAAACAGCATTTTTGTCAAAATGCCTCCAGAACATTGACGTATTATTCGCATTTTCCAATTCTGTATCGAAATTGCCAGGAAATTCGGTTATTATGACTAGTTTAAATTTCGCATGTTCAGTTTTGAATCTCAGAAAGCCAGAAAGTGAGTAATGGTTGCTGGGTTTGATTCCCGCACCATAATTATGTAACTAATGGGTTTTAACCCATTTGATTCAGGTGCGGAAGTTCCGACCAGTCTCCTGCCTGAATCTAGCTCAGCTTGTCAGTACATTGGATCTCTCAGTGATTATTTATTTGGTCAGATTGCCTGCGGTCAGTCCAGTGAAGGACACAGATATTGGATAGTTAATTGGATCAGAATCAGCTTATTAAGGTACTTTGAGAACCGATTCGGACTTATTGTGGAACGGTTAAGGCGGAGACGAGTACAAGTGCAGCACCAGAATCTAGCTTGGGACCTAAAACCTAAAGAAAAGAATTTGACATTCTATTTTTGGCTACTCTAAATTGAACGTTATCCTTTCAATTCCAAAAGATGAGTTTTACTCTGATTTTTGTCATTCCTGCCGAGGGGATTGTTATCCCCACCCTTCTGGCTTAAGTATTCTGTGATTTGGAACGAATCAAGGAAGATTGTAAAGAAGATAAATTAATAATTTATTTAAATTACTTAATTGTTGAAGTTTATATAACCGTACCAGGCATCCCCCAACCAGACCGACCCCTGTGTTAGATCCCTCAGGTTCTCCGAATAGCATCCGGGAACAGTGCGCTGTGTGCTCCGCTACAGGAGATTGGTACAGCATTCTTGGGCTCACCCAAGGACCGGAAATTGTGTGTACCTGTTAATTTTAATTAATTATTATTATTACTATTATTGATAACTATTATTAGTGTTGTCCTTGTTCTAAAGGACTGATAAAGAGATAGACCACAAGAACACAAGCATTTAGGGAAGGCACAGAGTTTAGCAGTAGGATACCATAGTAGAGAGTAAGAGTACAGAAAGAGAAGAAGAAGAGGTAACGACGAAGAGTCATAAGCTAAAGTCTTGTCCCTCAGCTAAAAGTAATTAACAATTTATCTTAGAACTGGCAACTCTGGCAACCCTGTAACCTGTATTTAGTATCTGTAAACCCATATTTCAGTGGAGAATCTTGTCTCATTGTTGATAGTATCATTAGCACAGTTTATTATTATTATTATTATTGCTATTTTATTACTATAATCATTGTAACTGTTGAGAATTATATTAATTCCTAATAAATAGAAGTGTGCCTCAGAAAGCGTTTAATCTAGGGCACCGATATTGGATAGAGCTACTGGATCAAGATCAACCTTTCCCTGTACAAGTAAGTGAAGGATCTCGAGTTAGAGATCTTAGTCCTTGATCATCGAAGGAGCCCTGAAGAACTGTCCAGTTGTACATCTTGATCAGTTTATCAAGATACGTATCAGAACTCACTGTTGTGAACTGATACCGTTAAACCTCAAGGAAAGACAAGCATCGACCCCGCTTGTTCCTATTGATATCCTGTCAATCACTCCCCCTTACTAAACGAACTCACAACTAAGACCCCACCCAGGTTGGCTACAAGGATACCCGATTTTGGACAAACCACCTTTTGGGAATCCTGTGTCTAAGTTTGCTGATCCCAGCAGACGCGCCGACCCACCGTGTAAAGGATCGAGTTGCTACTGAGCCCTAACCAACTAGGTTGAACAAAGAACCAGGCAAAAGCAATTTTTAATTCAGATCAAAGCATCTTCATTACACAAGTTACTAATACACGTTTCTGTATCCTGTGCAAACAATTGACAGAGTAGTAAATGATGTGGTAGCCTGATAAAAACTTAGTTTCAAGTCAGAAAACTGGAGGGGGGCGGGTTCAAATCGTTTGTGTTTGCACAAACGTTTGAAAGAACAAGCAAAAGTTTTGTGCAAAATTATTTTGTTTTGACCATATTTACGGTAAATATAGGCCTGCTGCGAGTACATTAACATTGGAAAGAGTGCAGAACTGAGAGTTTATGTAGGAGGAGAAGAGTACAACACTCAGCGCTTTCTAACGTGTTTAGCTTGCAATATGCTAGAAAGATTGAAGTTGAATACTCAGTGGGAGGCTTCTCAGCGTGTAAAAAATGCTGCGCTGACGTTTTGCAAATTTTTTCAGGTTTTCCGCAAATTGAACTGGCATAGTCGCACAGCAATAATTTTGATATCACTAATGTTGGGAAGAACTAGATCTTTCAGCTACACAAAATGTAATCGTTTGTTTCAGCAAGTCTCTTTACATCCGGCAATAACGTAAACTATTTGAAAATTGATGAAAGCCCTTGAATATTTTTTCTTTTTTTTCCTTAGTGCCACACCCCAGTTGCTTTCGCGATGAGGGGTAGTGCCATACCAAATTTTGTACTGGGTCCACGGTATGGCACTGAATAATTGCATATCGCAATTACCCGAGGCAAAGGTAAGGCTACTGCCGGAGCAGAAGTGGCCACGCTGCTTTCACCGCATCGTGAACCCCCGTTAGCTCCATTCAAAGGGGTTTCCCCCCCTTGACTGGCCAATTCCTTGAAAATCTCGGATAAGTACAAATACAATTAGGGGGGATATTTTGGCACCGAGGTCCATTCCGAATATAATCAATTTCCTGTTGTCAGCCGACAACAGAGCACTTTGAGTTGTAAGATTTCAGCTTGAAAGACACTAATTGTTAAATTTCACTGACGGATCCGTAGGATCCAAAATTTCATGTTTGCGGCCGATTGATGCAGATGGTACCAAGAGTACGTAATACATAAGAGTATGACAGCTGGCATGCTCTATGTATTATGAGCTCGCTACATCCGATGCGCGCTATCGGCTGACCCCCCCCATAAATCAGACCCCCCTCACCCCGCCCCTATACATGTACGGCGTCCAAACGGGGGGTCGGGCTCGTGCTTGTATATTTTGTACACAGATGTGTAAATTATACGAGCTTAAACCCCATACACAAATTGGGGCCCCGTCAAGTTTAACATGTAAGTATACTAACATAGACCCCGACCCCCCGTTTGGACGCCGTACATGTATAGGGGCGGGGTCAAGGGGGGTCTGATTTATGGGGGGGGTTAGCCGATAGCGTGCAGAGGATGTAGCGAGCTCATAATACATAGCGTATGACGCTTGTCATACTCTTATGTATTATGTACTCTTGATGGTACCTTCTCCCAATCTGATCAGCCCGTGTTTGCGTACATTATGTTAAGGACCCACCTTTATGCAAAATAAGTAATAGGTGGATATTAATATTTAATTTAATTATTCATTGAATTGACAAAATACCCGGGGGGACCATTTCCACCCCCCAGGTCTAGTGTCAAGCAAAACCAAGTAAAATATTCTACTGATACCTATTTAAATCATTTATTAAAACATAAAAATTATTGTTAGCTTAGCTTAGTGTAGTGGTGGCTGCGGTAGAGAAGTATTCCCATCTGCAGATGTTGGTTTTCCCTGACCAAGAACTGGTGAGTTAGTAGGCACAGGAGCCTGCTAAGTGCAGACTCCCCATTGTGCAATTGCAATAAGCTAGAAACAAAGAAATCGGGAAACGGCGAGAGGCGAAGCTTTCATTATATTTAATAAAAACTCCAAATGAAGTGCGCATTGAAACAGACTTCCAAGAAAAATTTTAAGCTCATATAAAAGAAGTTTTAAGAAATCTTAGCCCAAGTCAAGGGATTATCTAAAGTATATATGGTTTCCCAACTCGTTGAAACTGCATTGTTTTACTACACTGTAAAGAATTCTATCACAGTTCGCACTACAACATTGACAAAATGACTTTTGGTCCAACTCTGCAAAACCTTTCACATTTTCTACTCAAGGACCCTTCTTTTATTTAAGAATGTAAAACATAACTTATCTTTGTTCCATATACGCAGCTTGTTGCTATTGTTAATTTAATTTGTAGAAAACGTTTATTTTTGGAAACCGTCAGCGTCGCGTGTTTATAAGCTGAGAAGTTTCCCAGATTCCGACCTTAATGTTCCAAGCATTAAGGTTCCAACCTTAAGGGGGGGCTACTAAAATCGACTTGCCCCGACTTTGTCCAATTGGCCTACTTTTTGGCGAAGATATAGAGCATGGGTGTGGTCAAAAAATATCGGGTACTGAGATCTTAGCTGCCTTCCAGCCATGTTCAGCCGTCGCGTTTATGTGCCCGACCCCCCATTTTTCGCAACTACCAACATGATTAATTAAAAAATTTTGCTGACTGCTAGCCCCAAGCTTCAAAGCTGACATTGGCCAATATGATTTGGCACATATGTCCCTACCTGCAGAAAAATACTAGATGTCTGTATCTTATCTGCATCTAAGGGAATTACTCTTCAAAGTTGAAGTTTCGGTAAAAATTTAAAAATTTTTGGCTAACGAAAGGAAAATTTTATTACTGGTGCGAACTATACGGCTGTAATTTGGCATAAAAGGAGGCCCTACAGGAGTACTCATTTGTGCCAAATGGCAGGAAATTCTGCCGCCTGAAAAAATTTTTATGTCAACTTTAATATTCAAAAATTTCCAAAGACGCCATTTTCAATCTGTCGGATCCTGTGTAGAGGCTTTCTGCAGCCATAGAAGTCGCAAACCTTCCGTAATCGAGCTGAAATCTTTTGTGGGGGTGTTTTCGACCTCGCTGAGTTCAAATATCTCAAAAAATTTAATTTCAAAAAATTTGATTTTTTCGATTTCTGGGGTACCATTCCCCAAAAAGCGTTTTTGGAAATTTTTGAATATTAAGTTGACATAAAAATTTTTTCAGGTGGCAGAATTTCCTGCCATTTGGCACAAATGAGTACTCCTATAGGACCTCCTTTTGTGCCAAATTACAGCCTTATAGCTCGCACCAGTAATAAAATCTTCCTTTCGTTAGCCAAAAATTTTTAAATTTCTACCGAAACTTCAACTTTGAAGAGTAATTCCCTTAGATGCAGATAAGATACAGACATCTAGTATTTTTCTGCAGGTAGGGACATATGTGCCAAATCATATTGGCGAATGGCAGCTTTAAAGCTTGGGCCTAGCAGTGAGTAGAAATTTTTAATTAATTATGTTAGTAGTTGCGAAAAATGGGGGGTCGGGCACATAAACGCGACGGCTGCACATGGCTGGAAGGCAGTTAAGATCTCGGTAGTCGATATTTTTTTGACCACACCCATGCTCTATATCCTCGCCAAAAAGTAGGCCAATCGGAGAAAGTCGGGGCAAACCTGTAGTAGCCCCCCCTTAATGCACATTGCAAGCTAAATGCATTAGACAACCTGAGTTACCTACTCTTCCTATTATAGACTCTTGGCAGAATTTAATCGATATCGCAGACTAGTCTACCTTTCCGGCCTGCTTACTGAATCGTAGAGAAACTATAGAATCAGATCTAGGGCCAATGTTATCAACATTTAAATTCGGCTTTAGTCGCCAACTGTGGTTTACTTCGCTATCTTCAACACACAAGTTTAATCGAGCTAACCGGGCTTAAACGTTAATTACGTTGACCGCCGATGCCCAATGCTAAAAGAATGAGAAGGGGGTTTTAAGGCATCGTTAGTTTGGCATTTAAAGTTGGTTCTCTGAATACTGTAGTTTCAAGGCTCTTGCCATTTTGAAGTCCTACTTTCAAAAGTAAAGCTACTGTGGTGGTACTTCCCAGTCTACAGCATCTATGCATCTATAAAAGATTTTGTTAGAATATGCAATACTGCCATAGACTCCTTCTATTTTTTTCTGGAACCCATGTTGTGAACGAGTCCATTCCGTCTTCATATTTGCGCGTATACTTGGAAGATAGAATACGGACTGTAGGAGAAGTCAGGGCTGGAGAATCTGCTTCGTTGAATAACGTATAAACTGTTGAGTGTGGAGATCGTACCCATATACGTTTTGAGCCTACACGAGCTTCTTTTGCAGTTGAAAACTATCATAACTACATAAAACATATTCTAAAATTTCTTCCTTTTGCAAAAACTTAATTTGCATATCGTCAACATACATTGAATTTCCAAAATGCAGTATGTACATTTCATAGGAAAGACTGTGAATATCATTGTGTATGTGTTGAACTACCTTCAAAACTGATTATAGTAGACCTGCTGCGTCGTGACGCAGCAGGAAAAAGCAGCTTATTTGATACACACCATAATGTTGCAGGTTATAGCTAAAGCTGAAAAGAGCTGATAATTTGTTTTTGAAGTTCTTATGAACTTTTCGGAAATTCTGAGTTCAGCTTAATTTTTTGTAAGACATCATTTTTAACGCCCGTTTGCACCAACATCAAGATTATCTCTAGCTTAAGCTAGAGATAATCTTCAAGTTCAAGATTGAATTAGCTGTAGCCAGGCGCGTAGCCAGGCGGGGGGGGAATGGGGGGAATTCCCCCCCCCCCCCGAAATGGTGTTGCCCCCCAGAATTTTTTTCCTGCCACGTGTGTAAATGCCTATTTTTCAAAAATTTTCGCGCCTTCGGCGCGAAATATGTGTATTATACCATTATAATACATGTTTAGCACTAAAAAATGAGTACAAATTACCCTATTTGGTCTACTTTGACCACCTTCTGCATTATTTAGGTGCATAAACAGGCACTGCGCCTTAAATATTATTGTAATCTCAACGAATGCTCTGTGAAAATTCCACGAAGGTCACGATATAGAAAAATTTCTCAGCTTCTTGGGGACTCCGCCACCCAGACCCCCCGGAAAAATTTTGCATTCCCCCCCCCGAAATTTTTTTCTGGCTACGCTAGTGGCTGTAGCTTATCTCTAAGTCTGAGTTACAGATTATCTGCTGCACCAACCAATATTAGTTCGAGATTATCCAATCTACAGCTTAAGTTCGAGATTATCTCGAGTTAAGGATTAACAAATCAAATTCTGCTTTCGTGGCATATGATGAACCGTTTCACCAATCAAGCTGCACCTTTCGTTTGTTTTAAAACGTGACAATTTGAAATTTGAAGGTTATCTATCGACTACAAAATGCCGTTTACTTGGTCGGCGTCAGCCAGGAATATATTGTATTATCCTATTATCCATATTATCCAGTTTATTTAAAAAAGGATGGTTTGGAAAATCAAATACAAAAATATTAATGATTTCTTTATAAAACATATTTATTTATTTTTGCATATGTAAAACAAAAACGTTTTTGAATATATTGATATAATTTACCATTGTGTGATATTTAATTTCCCTTTATAAAAGCTTCTTTATCAATTTTGGTGAGCTATGGTGTTTAAAAAGTGTAATACTATCCCAAACTTGTTGTCCAAATAGAAGAAATGCTCATCAACGGCTCAAATCCAGGCATCTCTAGTGGAAACCTCGAGATTATCTTGACTTAATCCTGGTCATGGGTAGGATTGAAATATCAGTAGTTCGAGATTATCTCGAGCTCACGATTATCTCCAGCTTTAGCTGGTGCAATGCTCTGTGAAGATAATCTCCAGTTAATCTTGAGTTAATCTCGGATAATCTCAAGCTCGAGATTATCTCTTTTGGTGCAATCCAGTGTAAGTCTGAAAGGATCGTTTCGTCCAGTATGCATACATATGTTCCAGGTATTCACTTGGTAAAATGAAAAGATTCTCTGCAATTAGTATTAACCAAGTATCGATTCCTAGATTTGCAGAAATTCCATTAGAAATTGGTTGTGTAAGAAAATTAGTTTACCAATGTTCTGTCGACAAAATGTTAGAATTCGCTCGCCATTTCCTTGGAGTAAACTTGGATCTGATCAGAAGAAGGTTGTTGAGGATTTTTTGATTCTTTGTGGTTTAAGTTGGGAAGACAGGGATTTCCCGAAATTAGAAAGAGTGAGGAAAAGTTTGGCTGTCATGATAAATGATGACCATGTGGATACACTAATTACAACAGAGTCGTTCCAAAAGAAGTTTTTGGAAGACTTGAAGCTTTTGAGTTGAGTTAGCGTGACCTCTAGCTATTCTTCATAAGGCGTGAGAGCGTTTGCCGTCAGCATTGCGTTGTCCGTATGTAGCTTTGTCAAGGCAAAACGTTTAATATAATTGCTCGGGACTGCACAATTATGTGCATCAGTGTATAATATATGTGTATGTACTTATATGGTCAACAAAGGGTTGGCGGAAATGAAATGATCGATACCTAAAAAACTTATGTTAACACAATGTGAAACAGCTACATTTTACAAGTCTTGTTTCATCGTATGCTAGTGACATAAATCTGTACATCTGTACATAAATATTAAAGTGTACGTAACATATGCATTCAAGTATTGTTTCTTAATAGTGTTATTGTTTAGTAAGGTTCATATTTCGCATGTATATAGCTCACGGTCAATATAAGCAGAAATTGCTATATGGTCCTAAAGATACATGGTTGTGTAAAGTGGTCCTAGTTTTAGACCCTTGGTCCTGGTCCTGGGGAGTGGTCCTGAGGTGGTCCTGAAAAGTGGTCCTGGTTTTAGACCCCTGGTCCTGGTCCTGAAAGTGGTACTGAGGGTGGTACTGGTTTTAGACCCTTGGTCCTGTTCCTGGGGAGTGGTCCTGTGTTACAAAGTAATCCGGATTCTGTAACCCGGACTCTATACTTCATTCATTTTTAAATTCGTTTGCAGATTCTTTCTCTCATTTTCTGCCCCAGTTACGCTAAAGTTTTAAATTAAACATTACAGCCAACCTATCGCCTGGGCAATTTGTGCAACAATATATTTGGCTGCATTTTTGCTCCAAACTAATAGTTTCTTTCGTCGGCTCAGATTTTCTCGGGCTCTGCTGCTAAATTCTGTAATATTCCGCACCTGCGATGTTAGTAGGCTGAACTAAGCCTCTTTCTTTAAAGACGTACAGCCCTCTCGATAAACCGATGTCTTTCCTACTTAAGTTCTTACCTAGTGAATTCTGCGGAGTCCCCTTTTTGTTTTAACCTATAGTTCCTGCGGGAGTTTCTTGATAACTGAACTGCATAGCCTAACTTGTGACTCCTGAGGGAGACCCTTAAAGTTGCATACTTAGCGCATCCTGCGGGACGCCCCAATTGCCCATTAAACCTCTGGTGTTGGACCTTGCGACGACTTAGCTGCGCTACACCTGAAAGTGGTCCTGAGGGTGGTCGTAGACTTAGACTCTTGGTCCGGTCCTGGTCCTGAAAAGTGGTCCTGGTCCTGGTCTACGGTTGTATTGATGCGACCTCAAATGTTTTGATTTGATTCAGTTCGATTTTCTGCACCCGAGAAATGAATTGATTTGATTCAGTTCGATTTTTTCAATTTGCAGTTTTGATTGTGATGCAGTTTTTACCTAAACTGAATGTTGATGGGACTTTTAATTTTTCAAATTTTTAAAATGATAGTGATAACGAATTATTCATAAATTTTACACAAAACCAACCTAATTCGTAATCACCAAAGGTTGTTGTAGTGAATAGTGATAAGAGAAATTTCATTTTTCATAATATCAAGAGTACATAATGATAAGAGTATGCCACTAAGCAAGCTGTCCTTATCAGAGCAAAAACTATGCTCTGCTCGCTGACTGCCCCCCCTGCAAATTAGACCCTAGTGACCCCCCCGCAAATCAGTACCTAGTCGAAACGGGGGTGCGCTCACTCGCTCTATGTTTATGTGCTTAAAACACAAGCAGTGTGTTAGCGAATTTTGTGCCCGCTTCGAGCTTTAGAACACAAGCATAGTGCACGAAATTTTTTGAAGTGATGGGTCTAATTTGCGGAGGTTGGCCATAGCGAGCAGAGCATAGTTTTTGCTCTGATAACATAGTGTGCCTAGTGGCATACTCTTATATTATATGCACTCTTGATAATATTAAATGCCCACCAGAAAATTATTGCCGAATTTTAATATTTAGTTTGAGACTTTTAGCTATTGCCTGGCTTTTTGTTCTTCTATGGTTGGTCCAAAATAAGGTCAATATTGAGTCATAAGATCCATAATACAGTTAAAAACGTGTATTTCTCATGATAATAAACAGTTAAAGCCAAAAATTTCGACATTTTTGAAAATTTTTTCAAAATTTACCCTAAAAACACCCAATTTTTGGCCATTTTTCGCGCCGTCGGCGCGACTACCCCCCCCCCCCAGTTGGGGGGGGGGGACGTCCCCCCCCCAAAAAGTTTTGGGGGAGGGTTGAAAATAGGCTTGGGGGGGATACCCCCCCAACCCCCCACCTTACACCTATGGTACTCTCCCCATCACATTTGTCGACCGCCAAATTTTCGAAGTTTACCCTCCCCCGAACAAAATTTCCAGTGAAACTATATATATATGGCATAAACTGTTTATTGTTATGAGAAATACACGTTTTTAGCTGTACTATGGATCTTCATTCTCATGATTAAATATTGACCTTATTTTGGACTTGGAAACATGTTGGCAATCAAATTTTTTGAGTTTAAAACCACTGTTTAATGTTAAAATTACTTTATATTTGTTTTTAGCATTAGAAACGGCTGAAAATGCGATTTTTGTCATAGAAATGAAAAATTTTTGGGGGAGGGTTGGGGGGTCCTGGGGGGGTTGAGGGAAAGTCTCCAGAGGGAGGCCCCCAGAAAAAGTTGGGGGGGAGCTTCCCCCACCCATAGGTGTAAGGTGGGGGAGGGGGTTTGGGGCATAGGTGTAACGGAGATTTGGGGTGGGGGAGGCTCCCCCCCCCAACATTTTCTGGGGGGGGGGCCCCCTCTGGCGACCCCCTCCCCAACCCCCCCAACCCTCCCCTAAAAAAATTTTTCATTTTTTATGCCAAAAATCGCATTTTCAGCCGTTTCTAATGATAAAAAACATCTAACCATAAAGTAATTTTAACATTAGACAGTGGTTTTAAACTAAAAAACTTGATTGCCAACATGTTTCCAAGTCCAAAATAAGGACAATATTGAGTCATAAGATCCATAATACAGTTAAAAACGTGTATTTCTCATAATAATAAACAGTTTAAGCCAAAAATTTGGACATTTTTGAAAATTTTTTTAAAATTTACCCTAAAAATACCCAATTTTAGGCCATTTTTCGCGCCTTGGGCGCGACTACCCCCCCCCCCCAGTTGGGGGGGGACGTCCCCCCCAAAAAGTTTTGGGGGAGGGTTGAAAAAAGGCTTGGGGGGGCTACCCCCCCAACCCCCCCCCCACCTTACACCTATGGTTTGGGGGGGTAGCCCCCCCAGGATTTTTCAACCCTCCCCCATAACTTCTTGGGGGGACGCCCCCCCCCAGTTGGGGAGGGGGAGGGAAATGACCAAAAATTGGGTATTTTTAGTGTAAATTTTGAAAAAATTTTCAAAAATGTCCAAATTTTTGGCTTAAACTGTTTATTATTATGAGAAATACACGTTTTTAACTGTATTATGGATCCTATGACTCAATATTTACCTTATTTTGGACTTGGAAACATGTTGGCAATCAAGTTTTTGAGTTTAAAACCACTGTCTAATGTCAAAATTACTTTATGGTTAGATGTTTTTTATCATTAGAAACGGCTGAAAATGCGATTTTTGGCATAAAAAATGAAATTTTTTTTGGGGGAGGGTTGGGGGGTCCTGGGGGGGGGGGGTCGGGGGGTCTCAAGAGGGCCCCAGAAAATGTTGGGGGCGAGCCTCCCCCACCCCAAATCTCCGTTACACCTATATATGTTTAGGTGCACCAGGCTACAGTTTGCCCCTGTGAGACCCCACCCCACGGAGAGGCCAGACCCCCCTACCCGGCCTCCGCTACTCCCCCCAAGCCGAGCTCAAACCCTCCCTAAAATTGGGTCCAAACCAAATAAACAAGCAGGCCCCTAAAAGGGACAGGATTCCGCATTAGAGCGGTGGTTTATGTAACGTATAAGGAAAGTTGTGTAACTTCAGCGCTCAGCAAAAAGAGCGTACTACAACTCAATGCAAAAACTGCGCACATATATAGTTTTAACGTCCCTTTTATAGTCAATTCATTTGTTCTTCGTTACGATGGTCCGCTTGATTTGTTCTGCTTGCGGTACTGATCGCTGCCAGTTCTTTACTTTGCACCACATCCCCCCAGAGTTCCAACTCTCCTTCTTATATCGGTCGGTAGAAAGCCCCATTGTCCACACCCGGGTTAAATAGCATGGGCTTCCTTCGCATACGCCGAGGAAACCGGGGAGGGTACCCGTAATTTCGATCGTTCTGGTCTTGGCCTTCTACGCCGTGATCGACTCCAGCCCCAGCGTTCGGCATATGGTCAACAGGATCTCTTTCGTCCTCGTCGCCGCTTCCGATGTAGTCGTCGAATACAGCATTGATCTGGTCGTCAGCTTCGGAGGGCTCCACGGGGTTCGCCCTGCGAAGATCGTTAAGGTGGCGTGGAACCCCGCAGACGTCGACAGTGCGGAGCGATCTCAAACCAGGGACCTGCTGCTTGGTCCAAGGGGTAGTGCAACGCGTATTTGTTGGTTTCACATATACTGCGTCACCCACTTGTAGGTTCAGCAAGTTCGGCTGCATCTCTGTTTGATTAGCCGGATCTCCAGGTATACGGGCTTTGTACTTGTGTATCATGGATGCAGGAACTTCGCCTAATTTGTTCGGGGTATGATTGTACCAGAAGGCCATTAGCTCCACCGACTGTTCGCTTCGTGCCGCCATCCTTTTGATAGTGCGATGATTTCTCTCCACAATCCCGTTTCCTTGCTCCATTCTGGTAAGCCGCAGAGAATACCTGTCGTATTCCAAGTTTCTTTGCCCACTCTTGGACCCGATGGCTCTTGAACACAGTACCGTTATCGGAAAGCAGCTCATCAGGAATCCCGTGTTCCAATATTACTTGTTCCAGTTGCCCAAGGACATGATCAGCATCTTCTTTGGCAAGCTTACGCCAAATGGAATACCTGGTGCGGGTATCGATTACCGTGAGATACGGCTTGCCGCGGTAGTGGGTAACATCCATTGCCAATCTTTCCCATGGTCTTTCAGTTGCTAACGATCCTTTCTCTGTAGTCACGGGTGTAGGGTCAATCCGCTTGCATACTTCGCAAAGGTCAATCACTTCTTTGACCACCTTCCGTTCCAACTTTGAGTTTATTTGCCTTTTGCCGAGGAACCAAGTGCGGTCAATTCCAAGGTGGTGGCGATCGTGAATATCCTTTACTCTGCTCTTAATCAGTTGCATGTCATCCGCAATGCCAACGGCGCACACAGCTGGGATCAGCCAGTGCTTCGGCACTCGGGTGAGTTCGTCCGCTTTATTGCTCTTAGACTTACCTGCCTCACGGTCAGGTTGAGCTGGTATTCTTTTACTAGATCCGCTATGATATCAAGTCGCCGCCTGGTTAGCATCTCGGTAAGCCCAGCTGCCTTGATCCTGTGGGTGTCGTTTTACACCGAACTGAGCCATCCAACCACTGTAGCTGAGTCGACGTTGATCCTCACTGTGTGGAGTCCCCACTTCAGTGCCATGTTCAATCCTCGAATCACCGCCTCCAATTCCGCAGAATTTATGTGTGCCCGGCTTTGTTCTTCCCGCAGCCACGATCCGTCTTCCACCGTTGCGCCCTGAATAGTCACCATTGCCCCACAGGCTAGAGAACTTGCGTCACACCACACTTCGCCCTGCTTTTCCCCCGTCGGAATTGCCCAAACTCCTTGCACGGGATCGCATTTTCTTGCCTTTTCTATTGTTTCAGCAACGCATACCGTCGTCTTCTCCGGGGTAAGATCATCCCAGCGCAGGCCGTTAGTTGTCCTTTTGAGGAATCCACAGGCAACTCTTAGCCATCCTGCCACCGGATGATGCCCCACCAGTTTTCCACACACCGAAAACAACTGCCGCTTGGTTAGTCTTCCACTGGGAGCTTCTATCTCTTTATCTCTTTTCCACACGTACTGTCCTGCTTTATGCTCCACCCGGAGCCCTAAGACCCTTGCGCCGTCCAGATCTTCGGCATCCTTTGCTTCCAACCCAAACACAGTCAAGTGGTCTTTGACTGTTTGCGCCGACACAGAGCTGGTATCGCAGATTATATCATCAATGTAGCTATCGGTGGCTGCAGCTATGTCTTGCCTCAGTGACAGTACCTTGTGTAGGATTGAACCCATCACTTTTGGTGCTATGCTAAGTCCGAACCCCATCCTCGTCATCACGTAGGGCTTGCCTTTGAAGATAACAGCTTGGTAAGGTACAGTCCCGGCTAGAAGTTAAGGCATACTGGCCGAGACTTGCTCGCGACCTGCTCGCGTTTCTGCTATTTTGCTGCCTAGTTTTTGCAATCAGTTTTTCTGCCATAGTACTGTGCTTAAGCAGAGAGCTACGGCTGTATTGTGTAGATTTGAAGACTTTGATATAGGCTTCAGCAAAAACCTTTGACTTAACTTTTTCTATAGCAGATAGCTAGTTGACTTCACATGCGCATGCATATTCGGAATTGCTTAGCGCAAAAGATCAAACAAACAGTAGCAACAAAATTTTTCAAAAACAGCTGCGACCAGACTGCGAGCAAACTGCGAGCGCGCAGGTACGTAACTTCTAGCCGGGACTGTATATTTTCCGGGTGCACCCTTACCTGCAGATATGCTTTCTTGAGGTCGAGCATCTGAACGTTGGTTCCTTTTCGTCGCCAGCTGCGAAGTTTTTCTGGACATACCGCACAATTTTTCCCCGGGTAGCTCAGAATGTGCTTGTTCAATTCCCGATAGTCCATTATGGGTCTTACTCGGCCTTTTCGCGGTTCATCTTTTGCCATGAAAGCGATGATCCCTTTAATTTCCCCATGTTTTCTTGGATCGTGTAGCTCAAGCCAGCCGTCCGAAATCCACTTTTCTACCTCTGCTTCGAAACCTTTACGTATGTCTGGTGCCATCCCGTAATCCGCCTTTACATTCTTCAGGATAGCTGGGCCACCGTCCCAGCGCCACCGCACCGTCCAGTACTTTCCATTGAAGGTAGCTTCGAAGTCGGATTCCTGAATGCTGAGAGCCTCCGGGACACCAGTTTTTTCATCTTTTTTCGGATCAGTAGGAAGATTGTCGACATCGTTCACCTGCACAGCGCCGTTGCTGTGAACAGTCACTGTCCCCAGTTGGCCAACGTAGTCTATGCCCAAAATCAACTGGATGCCCGGAAGGAGGAACTTAGATTCCGGAATCGCCAACTCTACCTGCTTTATGATGCTAGGCTTTTCGTCCACAGTCACCGCCGCTGTGACAAAGCCCTTCAGCTGCATTTCCTGTCCACCGAGAGTAGTGACCGTGCCAGCACCCCCGTTACGACTCCAGGACCCGAGTCTTCTGGCTAAGTGTCCAACAATCACTGATGTCGTACACCCAGTGTCCACTAGAGCTACGCAGCTGACCTCGTTCAACGTCACTTTAATGGTGGGCAAGTTTGTTGGCGATGCTCGGAGGCGCCCGCCGGCGCATGCGCTGACGACGCCTCCGTTCGTCCGTTTCCCTGGTAGCAATTGGCCGCGGTGTGTCCTCGCTGATGACAGATATGGCAGACTACCTTGCACTCACGGCGGAAGTGCCCCGGTTTCCCACATCCATAGCAGAGGCCTTTCGAGGGTTTTGTGGTAGCCACAGACGACCTGGCGATTCCAGCGAAAACCATGGTGCTTTGACGTCGGTCCGCCATTACCGCTTTTGCACATTGCAGCAACTCCCCAACCGTCGACTCTCGTCCCTTCAAGGCTTTGACCTGCGCTGCCACGTCATCCGGCAGTCCGCAGACAAATTGGCACTTTAGCACGCTGTCGTCCTGAGTTCCCATAAGGCCCAGTAGCCGACGCAGGTCAGCCAAAAACACGTCCGCCGACTCATCTAGTCCCAGGGTTCTGCTCTTCAGTTGATCGAAGGCTTGGTATGGCGTTAGCGCAAAGGCCGATACCAGAGCGCTCTTTATCTCGTCATAGGAGGACTTCTTCGCCTGGTCCATCTGATCGAAAATGGCGAATGCAGCACCCTGCAGGAATAGGGGGACGAATCTCGCCAAGTCTTCAATCCTTTGCAGATTGGCTACCAACTCGGCCTTCTTCAACCATTCGCTTATGTCCTCTCCTTCCGAACCACAGAATTTCGGAAGGATATCCGTTATTTTCACGGACATCTTGACGGCAACAGGCCGAAATAGCTTGTGTAACTTCAGCGCTCAGCAAAAAGAGCGTACTACAACTCAATGCAAAAACTGCGCACATATATAGTTTTAACGTCCCTTTTATAGTCAATTCATTTGTTCTTCGTTACGATGGTCCGCTTGATTTGTTCTGCTTGCGGTACTGATCGCTGCCAGTTCTTTACTTTGCACCACATCCCCCCAGAGTTCCAACTCTCCTTCTTATATCGGTCGGTAGAAAGCCCCATTGTCCACACCCGGGTTAAATAGCATGGGCTTCCTTCGCATACGCCGAGGAAACCGGGGAGGGTACCCGTAATTTCGATCGTTCTGGTCTTGGCCTTCTACGCCGTGATCGACTCCAGCCCCAGCGTTCGGCATATGGTCAACAGGATCTCTTTCGTCCTCGTCGCCGCTTCCGATGTAGTCGTCGAATACAGCATTGATCTGGTCGTCAGCTTCGGAGGGCTCCACGGGGTTCGCCCTGCGAAGATCGCTAAGGTGGCGTGGAACCCCGCAGACGTCGACAGTGCGGAGCGATTATTTTCACGGACATCTTGACGGCAACAGGCCGAAATAGCTTGTGTAACTTCAGCGCTCAGCAAAAAGAGCGTACTACAACTCAATGCAAAAACTGCGCACATATATAGTTTTAATGTCCCTTTTATAGTCAATTCATTTGTTCTTCGTTACGATGGTCCGCTTGATTTGTTCTGCTTGCGGTACTGATCGCTGCCAGTTCTTTACTTTGCACCACAAAAGTGTTGCAAGCATTACTGCAGTGGAAGGAAATTGAAAGAAGAGGAGGATTTTATTATTTTGCAATGTGGCTGCTGCAATAGTGTTTGACGTTGTCTGACTAAAAAATGATTAATTTCGAAAAATGGCTTTAAGCTCTCACAGCTAAGCCTGTATGATCGCAGTATTACCGCCATTGACTCTCTCCCGTTTCGGACTAAGGCTTTGCCTTAGTGACTGCAGGCAGGCGTTTTTCATTATTTATTAATGGTTGTATCCTTCGTGGATCCGAATGCTAGCCCGCGTTTTCCTCATTCTCTAGACGCAGAATTCTTTCAGTAGCAATTAAGAAATTAAAGTTCAAATATTTATGCATAAAAAGTAAAGCTACGGGCATGGCGTAAAGCAGATAAAATTTGTCGATCCAAATTTGTTATAGCTTAAAACCAAATACAGAGTGCTCCGTCAGCCGCACAAACGCAAGACTGTTCAACTGAGCTCTTCTGCTGTGATTCCTAATTTGCATATACTTAATCCATCCATTTAATTTCCTCTTTTCGAAATAAATTTCTTTTAATTTTATCGGGGGGGGGGAAGTAAAAACAGACAAATTTAGTTCTTGTGCCCCCATTATTTTTGAAAGGAAATAAAGTACAAAATTGTACCATTTGTCCCGCAGCAAACAATCCACAAAATTAAATAAATCAAATTTTTTGCTGTCGACAATGCAGCCCCCCGCGGCTAAAAAAAGATACTGGAAAATAGTGCTAAACATACAGAAACATGCCATTTAGAAATTGAAGCCCTTGTGTTAAGCATCTATTTTCCAAATCAATGATTCCGCCTCCAGGCGGAATAAAAATGCAAAATGTTTTTGCAATTTCTGAAAATTTTTGAAAAAATTCGAAAAAAGCCTATAAATCAGCTACAAACAGCTAAAGATTACCTATAGCAATTAAAAGGTAATTATAGTTTATAGGTATTAAAGTTAAAGTTGAAACGAAAACGCATACGCATACGAAAACTATTGACAGAAGCTTTTGAGTGCGTTTAATGTACTGTACATCGAAAAAGGGGTATTTTTAGCAAAAAAACGTGGAAACAGTTTAGGGGGTCTTCCCCCCCCCCCGACCCCCCCTCAAATTTCTCATTTTGATGGTGTCCCCCGAACCAAATTTGAACCTACTCCCCCCCAACCCAAACAGGTGGTACACCTTGGGGGGGGGAGGGTAACGGGTATATAAACTTTGGAAATTTCGTGACTTTGCAAAGACCCACGAAATGTGATGTGGGGGTGACCCCGAACCAGTGGCTGCGCCAGGGGGGGGGGGAGGCCCGGTGGCCCCGGGCCCCCCTTTGCGATTTGAGCCTCTCCCTTTCGGGTGTCGTGCCCTCCCCTTGAAAAATTTTTCGGCATATGTATAATTTGAGTGTTTTTAAGAATTTTTTAAAAATAGGCAAATTTTTGCTAAAAATTGAAAAATTTTTGCTATAAATAGAAAAATTTTTGCTAAAATGTGAAAATTTTTTGGGAAATGAAGGTAAAATTTGCCAAAATTTGGAAAAATTTTTTTGTTTTACCCTTAAAATGTCGCCGGATTGTTGGGTCGGGCCCCCCTTCAAAAATCCTGGCGCCGCTACTGCCCCAACCCCCCCCCCCCAAAATTCGGACCTCAAAAAATCCAAAAAATGGCTTAAAATTATAAATTTTCTGTGTTTTAGCGCTTCTTTCGTCAATAGAAAGATACAAGATGACAGACGAAAGAAAGAAAGTTGTCACTACAGCACCACAGACCCGAAAAATTCGGGGCTGAGGTGGGGATCGAACCCACAACCTTCGGTTAACTAGACCGAACTAGAAAGCTTGTTTTTATCGTTGTAGGTAAAGGAGGTCGAAAATTGTTGGGGGGAGGCGGCTACTCCCCATCCTCCTCTAGTGAAACTACATGTTTGTTTCTGGGTGGGGTGAATGGTTATCTTTCAGAATTTTAAGGGTAGGGTAGGGACCATAGTTTCCTTTGTGGGGGGTATCCCGCACCCCCTCACAAAACTGTGAGAAGATTTATTTACCCCCCCCCCTCCAGGTGTCTTTTTCTACCCCCAACTTTCCAGCTACCCCCTGATTTCATTACTTACCCTTCCCCAACTTCCGGCTTCCCCTGAACCGCCCCCTCCACAGCTAGTTTTGGATACAAAAAGTTAGCTAAATTTGGCTGCAAATTCAAATTTTTGGCAAAAATGTTGACCTCATTAAGGGGGAAGCCCAAAATCCCGCCGGGCAATTTGGGGGGAGGCATTTTCGGGTGCCTTTAAAAATACCCTGTCTGGGGGTTCTAATTCTGGGCTTAAACTTTGGGGGTGAGGATATCCTTCGAAGGAAACTATGATTGCTAGTGTGCCCAAACGTGGAGGAGGTTGACTTTATCTCTCACAATGCAGCACGTATTTGTCCTGTTCGTTTTAGCAAGAAATGAGCAATGGATTCTTTCGCTTCAGAAGGATCATCTGGAGACAAGTTTGCTTCCTTTGGCTTAGCCCAGACTTTGCGCTGGTAACGTACATGTGTTATTTTTGTTGTTGTTGTTGTGGGTTTTGTATATACAGTACATTTTATGAAATCCATGACTGGTGGCGTAATTTCCAAATTGGCGAAAACAGCAAAATGTCGCGAAGTATTGGCGATTTTAGCCATAGTTGGCGAAAACTTGGAACAAAGTTGGCGAAAAAAACAAGAATTGTTGCCAATTAAACAAGACTTTTCGCCAATTTTGGCGAAAATTGCCGTCACTTCGCGATATTTCGTCAATTTGGAAATTACGCCACCAGTCCTGGATTTCATGAAATGTACTGTATATATATATATGTATGTATGTATACGTATATGGCGGGGAATGCGAAATTTTTTCGGAGGGTCTGGGGAAAATTTATCTATTTCGTGAGCTTCATGAAATTTTTATAGAGCATTCGTTGAAATTACAATAATATTTAAGGCGCAGTTGCGTGTTCGTGCACCCAAATGATGCAGAAGGTGGTACTCATTTTTTAGTGCGAATCGCGCTAACGGCGCGAAAATTTTTTGAAAAATAGTCGTTTTACACATTGCAGGAAAACAATTCCTGGGGGGGGCAACATAATTTCGGGGGGATTCCCCCCCCCCGTGGCTACGCGCCTGCCTACGTGATGTAAGTTTGGTACGTATATATTTACGCATGGTTAATGGTTAATTTGACTCCTTAACTCTCCCCACAAAACATTTGGGCTTATTTCAATTTTGCTTGTTTAAAGTCTGGTTCACACTGACAAAGTTTTAAGGTTATAGTTTTAAGAAATTTAATTCTAACAGAGATTGATTCACACTGGCTTGCCAGTTAAGTTGTAACGGCTCCAGCTGTCAGTCAAAACGCTGCCCTGAAATCCTCAAACTGGATTTAGGAATTGAACACTTAGCATGTCTATTTTTAAGAAGCTCTTCAATCGTAAAAACTGAATTTTAAGGCGTCAGTGTGAATCGGCCTTACCCTAAAATACCCAATTTTAATATTCGAGCCTTCGTGGCGCGACCCCCTCCCGTATTGCTTCAGCCTTTAGCCACAGAATAACGCTTCACTTAAATTTTAAAATCGGCCTTATTTATTTATTTATTTATATATGCTTATTTATTTAGCAGCTGCTGTTGTGATGTGACGACAACAAAAATGTATTCTCAGTTTTTTTTGCATTTTAGTCACCCGCTGTTTCCGGTTCTCTGTACGTTGATGGAGGAAATTGAAGAAACAATTGTCTCATTTGGATCTGAGCCCATCTCTCTATCGGAACATCTTCAGGCTGTAAGAGAGAAGTTGGCGATCAAGTTAGCGGCATCGAAATCCTTGTTGACTGGGCATAAAGAAGCTGACGATTTTGTTAGTTTGCTTTTTATTGTGCTGTTATGTTTTTCATAGTTTAGTTTTTTCAGTGTGCTTAGGTTTAAGAGAATGGAGTTATATATTTCAGTGGTAGTGTATTTACGCATTTTTAATCCGCATTTTAGTAAATGTCCCAGATTATACAGTCGTCTTATTTATGCATACGTAATTTATATGTACGCCTTTATATATTGTTTTTATAGTTGAAAAAGTAAGTTATGTTATTGAAAGATTAAGAGCAAAAAGTTGATTTTTGCTTGTCATAAGTGAGTGTCTGTTACGTTTTAGATGATACTTGCAATAGATGTTTTTAAGATACATCTTGTTGAACTTGAGAAACTGGACGGACTTGTAAGAGACTTTAACGCACGATACTTAGGTAAGACCTAAAGTAAGACCTATGCTTGCCGTAAAATTTGAAAATACTTGCCTACTTGTGTCCGTGAAGGCTTGCAAGAGTCACGTGAAGCTGGCTTATTTTAAACTAAATGTATGGGGTAAGACTCGAAGTCAAGGGGGGGGGGGAGATCAAAGGGGGAGAGGTTCCATAAAATGGGATAGGTGTTTATAAAGAATTTTTGCTTTTTGCCGTTTACGTGTTTGTAACTGCCAAGCCAAATATCGCCAACAAATGGCTTTGACTTAGTAGTTTGTTGTTTCTAAATATAAGCTAAAAGTTTTTGAAATATGGCGAACCCGGTAATTGAAAGTTTATGGTCAAAATTGTTAATAAAATTCTTTGGATTAGTGGGAAGGGTATTTTTAGGGATGTTTTTTCCGGACGGCCCCCGGGCCCGAGGGCGGGAAACTATTTTCGCGGGGATGCAGATTTTTTGCAAAAATGAGCTAAAGATTGGTATTTTTGGCGTATTTTGCATGTAAAAAGCAAACAATTCTCAAAAATGCCAGGGTGTGAGCAAAAAATAGCCATTTTTACGAAAAAAATCTCCGGCGATGTTGGAAATGTTTTGAAAATTTGCCAATTTTGGGGCCTATGCCTATGCGGGGGGGGGGCAAAAATCTCGGGAGGAGGCAATTTCGCCCTCCCCCGGAAAAAATACCCTGGTGGGCCGGGGATCGGTATTTTTGGTGTGCTTTTCGTGGTGGGAAGGTCACCCTCCAATAGCAGTATGATTTTATCACTAAGCCAGTACAGTATGATGTAACTCAGGGACGTATACAGGTGGTTCTAACCGCCCCTTTTTGGATATTTTTTGAAATCGTTAGCTATTTCGGGCTTTGGCCCATATTTGGCCATTTTTTTCGAATAATCAGGCCCGGATTTCGGGCTAGACGCTAGTCCCCTTTCTTCTCAAAATCCTGGATATGCCCCTAAATTCTAACATGGCCATTTTCAAATCCAATTTTTCAATGACTACCCGCAAATCGCCTTGCCTGAGCGCTGTAGGTAACTGAATAATGGTAATCACTATTTTGCATATTTTTGCATTTATTTGCACTTGGGGGTCGCGATTTTTCTCCATCTCCGATTTTTCTCATTTTCACGTAGTTTGTAGTCCTCGTGGGTCCGCAAAACAAGACAAGTGCGTTTGTTGCAAAACTTCATATAGCCTATATAACTTCATATATCATTCACTATAGCCCTTCAAAGGTGACCCTACATGTGTTAAACATAGGAAAACGAAAAAGTTATGATAATTTTCTGCTGCCGAAAGTTTGAGCGCTGTGTAAGAGCAAATCGGCTACCACTTGTTGTAAACCTAATTTGGACTAGATAGAGTGCTAATATCTATACGAGGTTGTTTTCCGTAGGGTCGCTGATTTTATACGAATTTTCAAAATCGGGAGAAGTAGATTTTTGCTCAAAATCGCTCTACAAATGTGTAAGTCAGTGGACGTTTTGTCCTGTCCTGAACAAACCCTTTGGTGTAGAAACTTCGCGTTTAGATATTAGCACAGTATATTGTTAGAGCTTTATTTTGCATATAATCAATCCCTATCAGGCCTTTTCTGTAGCTCACAGTTTTGGTAGCAGAAATTCCATTTTTCCTCAAAAATCGTCATTTTTCGAAAATTTCGTGTTTGCTGCTTCATAAGTCAGTCAAATCTTAAGGTATCTCAATAAAATTTGGCATGCTAATAGGCTGGCATAAAACTTACGTGTGTGTGAAATTTCATGCCCATAGCCTGTGTTTTCCTCAGGTGCCATACTACGATAGCATGGTGGACACGTATGGGCAAAACTGTCAAAATTTTCAACTTTTTTCAAAGATAGCCATATTTTATATCAGATTGAAGCTCCCGATGTGCTAAACATTTTGTCTTCTTGCACCAAGTCTCTACAAAGCAGTATGAAAGTTAGAGCGTGTTAAAGTTTGAAGCAAATGCCAGGCGGAAGAAGCTTTACCAAATTGTCCAAACGCCGTGTCTCTCGTATTGCTTGGCTTGCCACTGTAATTTATACGGTAATGAACACCTACAGGTAAAGGCTTTAAATTGATGTATTTGTCATGCCGCAGTCTCTTGTCATCCTATGTGTACGCGGCTTCGAAGCCTCAGCGAGGCATACTAACGTAAATGCTAAATTGTAGGGATTTGAACTGCAATATCTCGTTGTTTTGGGCACATACGGGGGTATATTATACTCAAAAATGAGCGAAATCGGTGACTATAAAATTTGGCACCTGGCGACTCCCTCCCTTAATTCGGAGACTCTTCATCACCAACAGCCGTTGAATTCTCCTGCTGAATCACTCGTCGCCACTGATAAATTAATCACTGTTTTAATTACGTAGTGTGACTGTCTTTCTGACTTTCTGACTTGACTTGACTTTCTTTCTCGACTTTCTGACTTTCTCGACTCTAGCCAACCCAGCTATCCATCCTTAACTGGTCGGTAAATGGGTACCACTACGGTGGGAAGGTAACAGGAGTCTGTGCAGAAGGGCCGGCCCCCCTTCCACGGATGCAGTCATCATTTGAGGTGACACTCCTGGCTCTACGGCTGAGAATCCGGGGATGAGCACCGGCACCCCATGTCCTGTGGCAGGACGGAGATATCTCCTGGGGTAAACCTTTACCTTACCTACCTGTGACTGTGGGACCCTTTTTCTTTTTGCATCCTAGTCTCTAGTAAAACGTCTCAGCCTTGAATTTTTATATTCAGGGCTCGAGTTCAAGAGCTTTTACTTACATTTACTTACTTTTACTTTTTGTATATGCATACTTACAGCTTTATAGCTGCAAGCTCTCAACTGACATTAATCTGGTGGTTCTTCTATCCTTTTTAGATTGCCTAAAGCCAAGACTGAGCGTCGACGCGCTAATTGGTGGCACTGATGCTGACGATATTGACGATAGTGATACGGAAAGGACGACTGGGCGTCCCTCCTCCACTTCTGCTGGAAACGTTTTATCCTCTGCTGAAGCCTCTTCTAGTCCTGGACTGTCCAGTCTTCCTCCTCATCCCTATAATGTGGCCCATCTGTTGGGCGTTGGCTCTTCTGGTAAGTGATTGCTACCGATGAAGCTTTAGTTTTGGGTTTCTCTGTTCACGAAGAACTTTGTCAAACCAAGACTGTAGATTAACATAAGTTTGACGGATAGAACAATATCTGCTCTTGCTACTAGAAATCCAACTCATTTGGCTCGTACACAGCTTCCAATCGTGGAAGTAGCTGGCTCTTTACACAGCTTCCAATAATCGTGTAAGTAGCTGGATCTTTAGTAGTGCCTGAGCAGTATACCTAGTGACAACGATGGCCAGGACTATAAACTAGATTTAGTAGGCGGACTTCTGGTTCAGTTCATTTAAATTTAATGAAATTAAAATTAAACTGGATACTAATTTGGGGCGGTCGCTTGTTTTACTTTTGTTGTGGGTGGTTTAGCGTTAGTAGAGCTTGCTCCTGCTTGCTTAATCCTGGCGACAGATAGCTTCATCCCTAGCCAGCACTATGGTTGCAGTCACGAACAATTCCTCTCCACTGGACTCTATCAGCAGACAGATCAGCACAAATTTGAAGCCAGTCAGTTTTCCAGCGTCGACCATAGATGAGTGGTCCGGACAAAAAGTTCAAGTCTTCGAGAACAGTTCGACTCCAGGATTTTGGAGGTCGTCCCGGAGGCCGCTGCCAATTTGCGGGTATCGGCATAGTTAGGGCAGCACGAGGATGTCTAAAATCCGACATTCTCAGGACGTGACCTAGCCAAGATAGCCTTCTTTCTCTGAGTACTACATCGATTCCGTCGGTGTGCAGGAATCTACTTCTGCATTTGTTATATGTGCCTGTGGTGCAATGCGTAAGATGCGACGCCAGCAACGATGCTCGAAGGCACTGATTCTGCCACAATCGGCTGCCTTCAAGGACCAGGATTCGCATCCGTATAGCAGAACGCTCCTGACAGCAGCATCGTAGACTTTCGACTTCGTTGCAACGCTAACGGCTTTCTTTGACCAGAGTGGCTTTATCAAGGATTGAAAAGCACTTTGGGCTTTGCCACATGCGAGAAGAAATTTCGGCAGACGAAGAGCCATCATTAGAAATTATACTTCCAAGGTAGCAGAAAGAGTCGATTGTTTCTAAGGCGGTACCGTTTACCATGACATTAGGAGGCGCAGCCCATTTCGGCCCCATAATTTTGGTCTTATTAACGTTTATTTCCAATCCTATCATGGCGGAAAAATGCACCATTTGATCGGTCATTGATTGCAGGGTCAGGACGATGTAGCCAACAAAAAAGCTACATCGTCTGCAAAGTCTAGATCTGTAATGACCCCGTTCCCAACAGTAACACCAAAGGATGGATCGGACATAGATTTTTTCATAATCCAGTCGACGCAAAAGTTGAAGAGAAGGGGGCTGTCACTGATCCCTGTCGGACACCAGCAATTATGTCGAAGGAATCCGTGTCCCGACCATAAACGCGAACCTTTGCCTGGAGTATTTCTATACAGAAGCTGTAGCATAGAGATTAGCTTCCGGGGAACGCCTTCGTTTTCAAGTATCTGCCACAGCGCTCTGCGATTGACTGAATCGAAAGCGGCTCGAAAAGTCCACAAATGCTGTATAACACAGGAACTCTAAATTCGTGTCTTGCTTCTAAGATCTGACGAAGAGTGAATATCTGATCGACGCATCCCTACCCGGCCGAAATCAGCCTGAGTAGAGGGTATTATCTTTCTTATACGTTCGGGCCCATCGCATGGCACATGTGTCGGGAACATCAGGCAAGGGGCAGAGGGTATATTCGTACGTTAGTTGCTACATTGTTACATAGTCGTGGTTTAGGTAACTTTGTTTTACCCATGTTAAATTTTGTGCTGTCAAATTCTGTTTTGACTGTAGTTTTTTTCTTTGGAAAAACAGTTGGCAATTTCTCGGGAACGTTGTATGAGCGGAGAAAGGCTTAAAGTCATGGAGAGGTAGCCTGGAAATTAGCTCACTCCTCCTTCTTTAATGAGCTTATAGGACGTTTCAATTTCAGTGTTTATGTGCTACTTGTTTACATACACTTATGTTTATCTTCAGTAATTTATGTAAAATTCCTTCTCGAATTTTAGACATAAAACCGCTACCACTTCTGACATCAGTTTCATCTGTAAGTTAACGCGCATAAGTAATGATGAAAATTACGTGCTTCTTTTTGATACATCATGTTTGCAGTATGCTTTCTCTTGGCTGCCTTTCTGTTCATCAAAGATAAAAACTTCGATATCTGCGGTTTCTACGAAATGCGTAGCTCATCATGACACTTCGTGTTCTTTTGTGCACATTGGCGTATCTACAGTAATTTTTCTGCGGAAAATGAGCCAAAAACGTCACTTTCAAAAATTTCTGTTGTAATTGGAAGGCAGGTTACAAGGGTAATCCATGCTTGTTTGACCAATTTTCGTGTAAACTCGAAAATGCTTTGGAAATGTTTACTCCGGTGCATTAAAAAGTTCCTATTACCTTCGATTTCGGTGAGGTATGCCTCCCTTCGGGCTATGCGGCTTTTTGCTTATATTTACATGTAGGTTATAATTTACATATTTTTGGGTGCCATCATTCGCTCAGCATTCATTATGTCAATCTACTTCTGTGCCAAAATCCTACTACTCAGGTTTGTGATGCTGACTTTGATCTGATGAATTGACGTTATCCTGTTCATTTGAAATAAGTTATCACCTATCCTGTGTGTGTCAAAATTTAAATTTTCCATGCTTTTAAAATACTATTATTAATATTAATTATTAATTCTACTGTCATTGTTGATTTTTAGGGACTATTAAAGCCTGCCGGCGCACCAGCTCTCTACCACATTGGTGAGCAGTAGTAGAATTTGTCTATTATTTATCATTTTTTAACTTGTTATTCTTTAAACTTCATTTTTTACTGCTAAAGTCCAAAAGACCTGTGGGTCAGAATGTTCGATTTTTCTTAAATTCTAGCATAACCTACATATTATTGTGTAATAATTTAACAATTATTTGTTCTGTCCGGAAATTGCTTTGCTTATATTGTGCATTGCAGGAGCTGTGCTGTTACTACTTGTGAGTATTGGTCTTATTCCTGTTTCAGCTCAACTGTCTTCCTTAGGAGGTGAGGCGTCTGCGGTGGACACGGAGGACGGCGAGCCTTGACTCCGGTTCGTCCTCTCCTCTCACCGCCAACTGATCAGCGCTCCGCAAAGCGACGATCTTCCCTCCCAAAGCAGGCTACTGATGTCCTCGGGGCTTGGCTCTTTCAAAATATGGTGGTGAGGAAAGAGATTTTTTTAGTGTATTGTTTTCAAGTTTCATGTGTGTAAAATTTTTCCTATTTTTGGAGCGGTCCTGGGGGATTGGGAGTTTGAAGGTATGCAGGAAGTTGGGATTAGAATATTCCTTTATGTGTAAGTCAAGCATTTTTGCTGTTTTAGCACCCGTATCCCACAGAAGAACAGAAGATGTCATTTGTAGAGCAGGCAGGGATATCACTAAATCAAATTAATAATTGGTACGTATATCATGAAAATTGTAAAATTTTTTCTGCTTATCTATTTTCTGAAAACAACCAACCCTACTGCTATCTGTAGGTTCATCAAGCTTACGAATATTGTAGTATTAGTATTCTAGTTTTATCTTTAAGTATTAGTATACTGGTCTATTTTGTAGTCTGATTTTTATTGTATTGTCATTTGTATACCTTTAGGTTTATCAATGCCAGACGTCGTCTCCTACATCCTTGTCTGACGCCGGAAGCTCATTCCAGAACCAAAAAGAAAGCTCGTTTGGAGAAGAATGATACGGTCAGCACCCAGCTAAATATAGAAGAACCGCCGCAAGCCGCAGATTCCCAGACCGCTGATATATCCAGA
>JASAND010029599.1:0-18010 GCA_030248195.1 Trissonchulus latispiculum | reverse complement strand
TAATTCATTTTAAATTTTAATTTTAAAGCTATAATGTAATTTAGTAACGTTTAACTATGCTATAAGACAAAAATGTCTTAATAAATTGCAAATTTCATGTTCCTGCATTGAAATAACTATATAAAATATAATTCAAACGTTATTACAATGTTCTAGTAACTACAAAAAAGCGAAAAATTGTGCAAAAATTGTCCAAAACGTCAGAAAAATATTCTATTTTTGCAGTGTTAAAGAGCTGGTTCCGGTTCCGGTTCCGGTTTTTTAAAGCCAGTTCCGGTTCCGGTTTTTTGGAGTTCCGGTCGATCCCTAGCTAAGATATTGTTTTTCGGATTTTGTATTAAAAAATAGCATAGCGTAGCTAGATTTGGAGTACATTTTAAGCTTAGTGCTCTGAGGCCGTCTTCAAACACTGTGACCCGAAAGCTTCGGAGGTCAGGTGGGGATCGAACGCAGGACCTTTGGTTTTGAATACGACATTGTCTCATTTTTAGTAGTGTAGCTGCGGAGGGTCACAGCCGACCTAGGGTGGAGTTTGTGTTCGAACCGAATCTGTGGTAATTATTGTAGAAATTTTGACGAGGGTACATAGCTGGAGTTGTCAGATCGTTTTTTAGTTTTTATGAACCAACCTTTCCCAGTTCGTATAAGCTTCGTTGCATCTACTAGTTAAAATAGTAAACATTAGATAGAATACTTTTAAATTTAATTAGTAGCCATCCAATTTAAGATCGCAATGGTCTTGTACACCGCCAGTCCTGTGTTTAACATGGTTCTGTCCCCGGATGGAAATAGATAGTTCAGGCGGAAGAGTGGGGATAGGCCCTCCACTGTTGGGTTCGGGAAACGTCAAAAGTGGGAGACCTAAAGTGGTCTAAAATCGTCAAAAGTGTAATGCTGTTAGCCTGTTTTCTAACTAAACTAATTTCAAATTGCACTCGAAAATTTAGTTTTGGCACCAAAAACGATTTCTGGCCACAAAAATTTCGGCGAAGCCGCAAAAATTAGAAATTGTTAGCCAAAAAATTTTCTATTTCTGGGCACTTAATTTTAAGGGGAAGCCCAAACAAGGAGGTTCGCTTCCCCCAACTAAAGTTATCCCAGCTGGCGACTTCAGACCTGGCCGGTGACCAGCATTGGTCACGACAGGATGGAATATTTAGGCATAACTATTATTCATTGATTGATAGGAGTGATTCCCTCTCTAGCAGATTTCTGATATAGTCTTGTCTCGTACGCCCTAGCAGTCATGATTGCCGCTCTAATTGCTGTTTCTAGCGGGATTTGGTTTTCCCATTAATCCCGCAGAGCTAGGGAAAAACTTGCCAATCAAGCTCATATTTGATATGGGTATGTTTTCGACAATGCTGAGTCCAATTATAACCAAAATATTTGGAATTTTGCGAAATTAACATTTTAATCGATTTGTAAAGGGAAATTTTTGTCCTCGAATTTGCTCAAAAGTTGCATTTAGGGGCTTTCTGTGCCATAAAGCCCGGTTCACGATGGAGTGCTTTGTGCTTTTATACTTTAGTGCTTTGTGCTTTGATAGTTCACGATGGCGAGAAAGCACAGTGCTTTGTGCTTTGTGCTTTCTCGGTTCACGATTGTGATTGTGCTTTGTGCTTTGTGCTTTTGGTGTGCTTTGAGAATGTTCAACAATGTTGAAGATTTTAGTTTGTGCTTTTGTGCTCTCCAATCAGATTAAGCCAATCTCTTAGCTGATTGGCTGGAACAAAGGACAAGAAAAGATTAATGAAAACAGCTACAGTAGTCTCATAAAGTATTTATTTATTCTTGAGAAGACATTGCCCACCAAACCAATAACATAAATAGTGGATACTTTTATATATATATTTATACCCATCGGAGCAGACACTTTTCAAAAACGTGTATTAAATTCCTACATAGTCCTTTGTGAAGTGTTCATTAAAAATTGGTTCAGAGAGACAGGAATATTTCGTTATTTAATTTTTAAGCAAATACAATTATAATTCGCTAATCATGAAGCCTTGTTGGTTATTAATTTTTTAATTTGAATTTCTATGTCACGTGTCTTGTGCTTTTGCGATTGTGCTTTGACATCGTGAACTATGTGTCTCCAGTCCCTGAGCATAAAGCACAAAACACACAAGGCAAAAGCACAAAGCACAAAAGACAAAGCACAAATTACAAAGCACTCCATCGTGAACCGGGCTTAACTTGCAGAACGCGAATCTGGAGACGTTTTTCAATTCAACTTTTTGTTATCTTAATAAGGCAAAGTTGTATGCTGTGATTTAGCTAACGAAAAGCTGAATCGAAGAGTTCCGTCAGATTCGTGTTCTGCGACCCAGAGCAAGAAAACCCATGTACATATACGGCTTTTCAAAAAATTAAGGACAAAATTTTGATTTCCCTTGGTTCCTCCTTACAAATCGAAAAATCTGGTTGCGCAAAATGGAATAATTTTCTGACATTTGAATTCAGTCTGGTCGAAAACATACCCATACCAAATTTTAGGTTGATTGGTCAAGTTTTAGGGTATGCATAACTGTATAAAACACGGCCCGGCTCTGACCCCGGCTCCTCGAACAACTCGAACTCGTTATTTATATAATTAATCTTCGATTTTTTCCATTCTCAAGGAAGGGCCGAGGAAAACTGAAAAATTGTGTGTCGCCGATTCGGCTCAAAAGTTTATCCAGCCGGAGAGGAGACTGCTTATTTCTGCAAATTTCTTATTTTTCTGCAAAATAGTATACCTAACTTTTTACGGGATCTGTTTCTAGGTTGAGAAGTTAATTGCGGGTCCTAATCGGGTTAGCTGACGGCACATCGTCGTGTTTTCAATTTTTGTTGTATTTCATCAAAATATCATCATTTATAGCAGAATAAGGATCAGAAAGTGGTATTTTATCAAAATCTCATCATTTTGAGCAAAATAAGGACCAAAAAGTGTGGCACCGACTTTGCTTGAAAAGTACAACATTTATCAGACCATGTGAGCCCAATTTTTTACGAGTTTGTGTTTTGATTATGGAGCTATAAGCTTTACTGAGATAAGGAATCTTTAATGTATATATTAAATGGAGCCTTAGTGTGTCTCCAAAAGCTTTATGATTACCCTGTAGCGTGGGGGGCTTTCAAATAGGAAGGAATTACATTTTGGAGCAGCTGGCTAGTCGTGGAGCTTGCAGAATAAGCTGAACAAATTAAATCCAAAAATGCTTTTTTTAATATAAGTGATATATAAGCCGAACTGATTAAATCAAAAATGCTTTTTTTAATGTAAGTTATCTTTATTATAGATTTCCTAAATATGCCTAACGAATTTTAAATCCGCGATTCCGCCCCATTACCGGATCAGTAAACTGAAAATCGTTAACTGTGTAGACTTGACCTAAGACTACCATCGTTAAGTGTCTGGGTTCGCAAAGGACTAACTATAAATCGCGAGTGTTTCTGAAAGGGTGCTTGTTTTGCGATACCGGTCAATGGTGTGCCAAACTTCTGCTTTCGCTGGCAGAGTCGAAAAAGGAATACTCAAATTTCCTTTCAGCTCAACAAGTTAAACAAGTTACCCCTTAAAAGGGGAATAATACCGCCGTAGTGTTTGATATATATTTGTTCAATGTTTTGTTTGTGTTTCATAGAACATATTGTCCTACTGTACGGTGACATTCGTATTTGACTAGTTTCAACTTCCCAACATTTGCGGTTTCTGAGACAAAAGAATGACAGTATTTTTATTGCCATTGCCAATTGTGAAACTAAAATACTACCGGAAAAGGATTCGATCTGTGTCCGGACCGGCGGCAAGCGATCACTCTAACCACTACACCACTATGACTTCTACAAATTTATCGACTAAACCGAGAGATAGAAAATTATAATTTATCTGTATGTTTATTTTAAACATTTATTTAAATTTATTTTATCTAAATTCTAAAGCAAAGCAAACATTAATGAAACAAATACAGTGCAAGCGCAAGATCAATTTTTTCACACAAAAATTGTAGTTTTAGCTATTTATTGATTTGTTAAACCTCTGCCAGTCAAGTTACAGGCAAATAACGCCCGATTTTCGGTAATATGAGAAAAAGAAAACAGTGATCGTTTGCAAAACAATTTACAGAGCAAAGAAAATGAAGTAAATCGACTGCAAAAATGCTCCAAAAATTGCAAAATCATAGAAAATTGTTGGGCGAAAAAAACCTGCGTATTAGGACATGTGTTGAAGATAGGACGGAAATCCTCCGCGCTAAGCAATTTACATGCAAAACATAGGAATTCAGGTGGGTCAACCCATTACAAGTATACCGCCTCCGGCGGTATAAAAATTGCAACTTTTCAGGCAGCCCGAACATTTGTCACACTCTTGGTCCTCCTTATGAATCAAACTTGCACAAGTTTTTTCGGTATATATTAGGATTCATCGTAAAAAGATTTGTGTAAAGAAAGATATCTTAAAGCAGGCAGGTCTTCTAATCGTGTTGCCTGGGTTTAGAATTTTTGGAGACGTATAACACTTGTCAGTTTTAATTTTATTGTTTATATTTATATTTCATTGTTTATATGCTTTGTTTGCTATTTAAGAATGAGTGTAAGCTTAGATCAGTTTGTAGCAAACCTGAAAGATCTTTGTCACCAATCTCAATCCTTTTGTGGACATGAATGGTCCCTAAAAGTGACCCCTGACCGAACCTGGTATGGTGAATATCAACGAACCCAGAAATCGCAAGATCGCCTGATTCACTGGATCTATCACATTTGCTACTCCCTGGCCTTTGCAGTTCCTGTACTGTATTTTAAGGTAAGCTATAAACAGTAATTCAGGTTACACTGTCCATTCCCAGTGGCTTACTGTATTGCTCGTATCTGGGTAATCCGGAAAGGTTGTTTGTTTTCGAAATCTGGGAATCTTCGAAAAACTGATTGAAAGTTTTATTCGGTGCGTAAGATTCTGTTAGGTTTTGATATTTCGTAATCCCGCCCAAAATTTAACGCTAGATTCTGTAGTGTGGTCCAAAACACGATTTCTTCAGATTATAATGTGTGACATGACACGAATACAGTTTCTTATTTTGGAAAATATATACATTAGTTACCTACAGAACTTCATGTATATATATAGTTCAGGATACGGCAGAAATTTTGTAAGTGTACGCATTCCAGAGCTCGAAGTGTTACTTTTAACGGTTTAAATTTCTTTTCTGATGGTTGTACTCAAACGTATACATACGTTCATGCGTTCATACGTTCATGAATAGATTTTTCATAGATGTCTACTAAGGGGTGCAGGCGAAACTTTCTGCACTGTTTGCCAGGTCCGTTTGCAAATCATATGTAGTTGAGACAGGTACTAACAGTACGTGGGGGCGGGGTGATAAGAATAGCACTGTCTCTATCGCTGTTTAACACTTGTAAATACGTATCATACAATTTTAAATAAGTATACAATTTATGGTGACCTGTACGCTAAGCATTCTTTGAGAAATTGAGAAAACTAAAAGCCCTATGAGAAATTAAGATGAAAAATAAATATTGGAGTCATATTTATTTACAGATTGGACACCGTAAATATAGCTGGGTTTAGTTGTGGACAGTTTTGGGATTTCGTCTGCTAGAAATTGTTTTCTATAGTTACTTTTCCCATATAGATAATAGCTAGCTACTACGCTAAAGTTGCCGAGCAAATGTTAGGCTAAACTTTCTGAAATCTGCCTAAACACCGGCCAGGCGACGGCCAGTTGACCCGGGGTATTCTGCATACCCGCGGAATGTCAGATCTATAGTCTATAGTCAGTCAGGCTGGAGAGAAATCCGTGTCATTTTCGGAAGGGCGGTCAAGATTTTCGTGATCAAGGAATTGTGATTCAATCTGGGAGCCCAACAAAAATTCAGCCGTATTGTAGGCTAGATAGCTGATTTATTTAAGGCGTGGTGGCCTTTTATGGATATATCGATTTATGGATTAAACTTTCGGTTCGATATTCACTACTCGGTTGGTCACTTCCAAGTGGCCGTGTTTCGCAGCTATTTGAGGGATTCTGTTAAAAAATTTTTAGTTTGTTATATTGTATGCTTTATATTTTAGGCTACAGATTGTCAAACTGGTCAGATGCTTTCCCTGGCCGAAGTCCGAGCCCAGATTCCCGATGCCATAAAAGCAGATCTTTCCGAAGACCAGTCTTGGTCCGTCCTGACCCAACAAGAGCACCCCTTCCTGGGCACAATGTGGTTTTGGCTTCACCCCTGCGGCAGCGAAACTATCCTCCGAAACATGCCTCGAACAGAAAATACGGTTGCTTCCTGGCTGAGTTCCGTGGCTCAGCCGGCTAATTTGCATATTCCATTGTTGCTGTTGCAGTCTTTGTGTCAAAATAAAAGCGTCAGTGTTTAGTGTTTACTTTAGGACTATGAGTCTGTGTTATATATCTTTGATAATAGCGTAAGATAAATTGTTCACCTCAGATAGACTTGCCGGCGGCTTAGAAGGCCAGGGTGGCTCCTGAGTACTCAAATGAGTAAGCCGATAAATTGAAAAAGACGGTAACAGGGAGTATGCAGGATTTTGAATAGGAGACGGTTGTAGGCTGTTCTTAAAGGGGGAGGGGTGGTAAAGTTGTAAAGCCAGTTGTAGAGTTTTTAAAAATTTATACTTTCGCTGCGGACTTCTGTCTTAAAATGTCTATTTACAGCAATTTGTATCTGCCATAGAAAAAGGTGCTGCAAATTAAATGTTAGGACTCACTTCTACGGACAGCATTAGCTATAGGGGAACAAATATTTCACAGGGCCGGGATGTTGGAGAGGGACGAGTGCTGTTATTGACCGAAATTGGTACAAAAACAGGGTACAGCGCTATTAGTGGATGTCTTAACGTTAATTTTGATCAGTAACTTCACGAAAACTGGTTAATCAAACTTGCTCCGAAGTAGTAATCGTTCTCTAAACTTCGATAAAAACCTACCTAAGCTTGAGCTATGAAATGAACAACAAAATTTTTTTAATAAATCCATTTATAACCTGTTAATCATCCAACAAAAAACATTCAGAACATAGAAACATCTACACTAAATAAAATAAATTAATAAACAGGCACTAGATTAACCTAGATAAGTCTCGTTGTATCTTTTGCTTCCTGAAATCCCGAAGCCCAGGTTCGAGATCTATGCAACAGGTGCGAGTGATCAGCACGACTGGACGCTAGAAGGCGCTGTCGTCTCAGCAGGGCTCGCAGTGACAGCCAATAGCGTAGCACGACTCCCACCACAATCACCAGGCAGCCAATCAGAATCCACTGGCCGGCACTGGTACTGGCCGAAGCTCCGCCCACCCAGGACAGGCGCCTACCCAGGGCGGATGACCACCGGCCCGTCCCAGAGTCGCCAGTGGCCAGCTGGTCCACTCGGTATTGGTTGGCCAGTTTCTGAACGTCCCTGGAATGATAGTTTACATTTAAAATTTAAATAATAGCTTAAATTAAATTTCAGATTTCGTGAGAAATTACGTAAGATTAACGTACCTCTCTTTAAAACCCCAATAGAATCTCCAAACCAAATGGACATTCCCTTTCACATTTATCTACGTTTAAACCTTAAGCGTGTCAAGAGGGAACTAGGTGGTAGGGGTGGGCGCGGTAGCACATATTCGTTACCGCATACCGCGCTTTTTTGGTGCGGTTACCGCGCGGTTAACCGCGGTTTTTACCGCTTATTTTTGGCAGTAACCGCGGTTAAATCAAAACGCGGTTACCGCAGTCAAAGTAATTAATTTGTCCAAAAAACTTGTATCTTCCACATTTTTTCAGTTTACTGATTTTAAAATAAAAACATATCAGCGGCTGCAGTAGTTGTCGTGTCGTTGGATCACCGTTTTGCTAATTCTTGCCCGCAGTTTTATTTTATTTCCTAATGGAACGGAACAAAATTACATATTATGAGCTGGGAAATTATCAGAAATTTTGGTTGCAATTTAAGAGGGGTTTATTTCTTGCTGAACCAGAAGTAAAATCCGTCATGATCGCACTTTAATTTATTCTGTCTGCGCATGTGGCAAATTCTGGTTCCGGAGAAATCATTCTTAGAGATTCACCGATCTATTTTTTAGAAATCAAATTGCGATATAATTTATGAGGGCCTTTACAGAATACTTGACTTGACCGGTGAACTACCGTATTATGCCAAAGAGTGGCCCAACCAATAAAACTCCCATGGGCGTTTTTTTGGGATGGAAGGTGGGCACTTTTTTTGAATTTTTAGTGCTAGCGATCATGGGCATTAAAACCACAAGTTTGTGAAGAAAGTAGCGTCTGGTTAAGCTATTTCAAAGCTGTACATGCGATGGTTATGCTCTTTGGATAGACCCACGGGGGAAGCTGACACTTACCAGGCAGCTTGTTCCGCAAAAACTTACCAAATTTATCGAAAATTAATAACACAGCAATTATAAGCGGATTTTCAAAACATCGCCCATGGGCGTTTCTTCGGGTGGGCGCTTTCTTAGATTTCAAAAAATCCTAAATTGACTATTTCTGAAAAACTCCCATGGGCCACTCCTTAGCATAATACGATGCATAGAACTCAGTCGGACAAGTTTTCAAAATTTTTCTTGGATTTAAAATTTAAACTAAATAAATTACAAAAGTTTGATTAGTTTAATCATTTTACAACTAACAATTTCCGACAGGGCACAATATAAAAAATAGTAAATGAAATAGTAAAATTAAAATCCTGTGGCCGGGTTAGTGACTGCAAAGACTGTGTTAGACTCAGCGGCTCAGCGCTAACAATGCTAACAATGTTGTAATTGCGAGTGTATGCACATCAAGTCTGCCACAGTAGCAAAGCAGCAAGAGGTGCCAGAATTTTGCAAAAATTCCGGACAAATATAAAATATTTCGGCTACGTTTGCATTGTTGAGAAAATCGTATAGAAAATAAGGTAAATTTGCGTTTTTCAAGGCGAAAAACCTAATTAAAATAGCGGTTTTCCCGCGGTTATCAGAATCGGCGGTAACCGCAATAACTGCGCGGTTTTTGCTTCCTTACCGCATACCGCAGTCTGCGGTTACCGCCGCGGTAACCGCGGTAAAACCGCACCGCTGCCCATCCCAACTAGGTGGGGGCGTCTGTCCTATCTGGTGACTTATGCGTCTAACGTGTTAAGGGCCCAATCTGTAAAAAGGCAAAACTTTGTCCAGGGGATACAATATAAGAAATCAAACGACCACCTGCACTCACGGCCACAACACATCACGTAAATGCCTGTAAACAGGCAAAAAAGTTAGGAGTCATTTACTTTCACAGGTGTAAGGTGTGCACAGTTTGCAACATCACTACGCACGCAAAAGTGTACGTATGTACCTATTGTAGATATACCTAGCTTATACTCTTCTCTACACGTCTTCCTTTCAACTCCTCTTGCCTAAGCACAAGAAAATAAAATGACCCCCCGCCCACTTACTTTAGGGGAAAGTACCGCATGAGATGGAGTAGGGCGCCGAGGGTCCATTGGACCTCCTCATCGCCCAGTTTTGAGACGGTGGTGAAGTTGGGATAGGACCGGGGGAATCCCAGTCCCTCGTGCAGGACAACACTCATCCAGGCACTCTTAAAGCATTGGCGTCTGAAAGGAAAAGTGCAAAACAATATTTATTTATTAATTTATTTATAGATCGCGTATGATGTTATTTATTGACCGTGCATAACTAAAACAAACATGAACACAGTGTTATCTTTATGCATTGGGGGGGGAGTTAAAGAACCAGCTCAGGACTAAAAAAATTACATCAATATATTCTCTATATTGTATGTGTAGACCATCAAAAATTCAAAAACTACTAAGATCAGTCTACATTATTATATCCATTCGAGGTACTTCCCTTACTTTGAGAAAGAGCACCTTATTTGCTACCAATCTGAAAATAGAATGCTGAATGCGAAGACTGAGAGTTTAAAGAAAATTCAAAGTATTTCTTTCTACCAGAAAATCTTTCGACAAGAAAACCCATCGGAAAGCTAACTTTATTGTATGCTTATCTACAACCGGTCTGTACAGACGCCGTTCCAGACGTGAAAGCATCGTTGTGTAGGGGGTTGAGCAAAAATCCTACAACAGAAAATTACAAATACATAAAACATTTCACAACATAAATATGCAACATAGTATCAAAATTACATAACAACAGGAGCCTGACAAGTAACGCACTCTTTGCCAGGCCGAAACATAATCATCTCTTCATCTGCACAATAAATCCTCCCCCACAACTGGATACCTAGTGATCCTCGATAAGTGCTTACTCGCTGTATGTTTACGTGTGGATGCTCCACGAAACGAGCAGATCTGATAGAGCTGGCTGAAGCTTCAGAAGGAACATACTCAATTGTGTGCTGGGCACTCACGCAGCTGCTGGTGAGTCATTACACTATAGGTACTCTGTTGTGCGGAGTTAGCCATTATTGTGCAGATTCTTGGTAACGTTAAACTTGGCAGGCTGTGGATAATCAATTACACTGAGTATTCCATCTAGTCATTAAGAGCTCAAGAGTGCATTACGTACATAAATAGCAAGAGTCCATAATAACTAAGGTGTGACGAAAACGCCACGCTCTTAGTTCTAGGATTGGGACATGATCTGCACGATAACGGCTGACCCCCCCCCCCCACAAATTAGACCCATCACTTCAAGGAATTCGCAAGCTATGTCTACGTTATGACACTGGCGGATCCAGGGATTTGGTTACGGGGGTGGAGGTAAAATTTTTTCAGCGTGGAGGTGAAGAAGTTTCTTGTTTTTGCAATAAAGTCATTCTTTGGATCTTTAATTCTTTTAATTTTGAAGAACTGAGAATTTTTAAAATACAACACAGTTTTAGGCAGAAATAGTTATACCCCTTTTCCCTATTTTTCTCCTTAGTTTTTACTACCTTCGAATCGCGACGTGGGGGCTGGGGTGGCCGACCCACCCTGGATCCGACCCTGGATCTGAAGCTCGAGAACACAACTACTGAGTTGAAGTTACTTCTTTGAAGTGATGGGTCTAATTTATGGGATCCCTGGCTTACTCCTAGGACAAACTTTATGGGGGATAAGCGAGGGGCTCGAAGAAGTACCCTCATCGATGGGAGGGCTCACCGAGAATGGGGGGATATTTTGCCAAATTTTTACAAATTGTCAGTTATTTTTGTGTAAAAACTGCTATAAATCGCTAAAAACAACTAATTTTAGGTGTTTTTAAGCTAAACTAACGAAAATTCCATTAAAAATCCGGCGAAACCGGAAAATTGTTTGAAAATTTAGGGTAAAAATTGTAAAAAATTTGACAATTTTTTGGCTTATGGGGTGAGGTGGAAATTTACGGAGGTGGCCTTTATGGGGGAACCTTCCAAAGGGGGAGGGCGGCCCCCACCTCCCTCAGTAGAAGTAATCAGGAGTCAGCGGGGGTCAGCCGTTATCGTGCAAATCATGTCGCAAGCCTAATGACTAAGAACGTGACGCTTGTCTGTCACACTATTAGTTATTATGCACTCTTGATAATAGGTAAGAGGGTGAAAGCACATTTTACTAACGGTTAAACAACCAACAGCATAAAGCAATAGGACAACGAGTTGAGAGTTTGAACACTACAAAAACATTACATTGAGTCAGTCAGTCAGTCAGTGTAATTAGGTAAATGAATAAAAATACGTAAATGAAATAGGTAATATCAAGAGTACATAATTTATAAGAGTATGACAAGCGCACTGTGCCCTATAGTAACATTAACAGATGAAAATTCGTACTTGCGCTGTCGTCACAAAGTCATCAAAATGATAGACTCCCCCGATACTGAGAAGATCATTCATTGCGTACCAGAACTCTGAGAATCCATAGAACGGAGTCTCATTTAGGTTCATCGGAGCTTGATATGTGCCTATAAAGTTAACAAAAAGCAAAACTTTCGCAACAAACATATTTTCACGACAGTAGGGAAATGCTGAGAATGACTACAAACTACGCCCATCTAAAGCATAGTACGAGGTGAAAACCTCACAAATCTATAGTGTTCTAAATATGGTCAAAGATTCTGGTTTGGTTCGCCAACCATCCATACAAGAACAATTATACTCTCCTCCCGATTTTTTTGGTGCCCAAGCTATCGCACAAAGGCTAATTTTCCAACACTTTTGGCCTCGCAGTAGACTTTTCCTAAAAATGACAACTTTTGGCCTAACTAACTACAGACATTTTCTTTTTGGGAAAGTTTTGCATTTCTCAATGTAAAATATGCCAAAAATACTACCAATTAGTTCACTGTTTCTTGCAAAAAATTGCCCCTCCCCCGAAAATTTCCCCTTTCAGGGTAGACCCTCAAAAATCAAAAATCACTCAACCGAAGCCACAAAACGACCCTACAAATGAAAAAAATTAAGACAAATCACTGCCTACCCGACATAGAACAGGGAGGGGTTGAGCAGCCCAAGCTCTTTTCCAGAAGGGGCTCCAGGCGCTTTCGGCAG
Organism: Trissonchulus latispiculum; assembly: GCA_030248195.1. NCBI lineage: Eukaryota > Metazoa > Nematoda > Enoplea > Enoplida > Ironidae > Trissonchulus > Trissonchulus latispiculum. Next base: position 5,529 of record JASAND010029599.1, on the reverse strand, counting down.
TCCAGGATTCGCCCGGTCCCCCGGCGAATAAATAGGACCTGGGGACGGGACAGGGTGGAATTGTCGGCATAGACGGTTTTTCGACGATCCAACGGCAGGCAGGGATCCTCCAGCACCGGAATATGAGGGGTGGAATCGGGTTTCTGGACATCGGAGCTGCTAAAAATACCCGAAACACATTTACGGAATTAAAGTAAATTAAAATAAATAATAACAAGAAGAAATATGCTCCAATGGATTATGAAAAATATAATACAGGTGAATTGAAGCTTCTTTGAAGGGCAAGAGTTAGTTTAAAAATGAGCTAATATGGACCAGCTTTGCTGAACAATCCATCTTCGCAGAAATATTCCAGAAAATGGATTGTCCGCAGAAATATTCCAGAAAATGGATTGTCAGTATAAAATCTGCCGGTTTATACGCTAATGATACACAACTTTCAACAGAACATAACAGAAATACTTAGTGGGAGAATAAGCACAGAAGCAGTTTTGCAGAAAAAGCCCCCCCCCGCTCTCCAGGGGACACGAACAAGGCTGCAAAAAGGATACCCCCTCATCCACTCTTCTCCATTAAAAATAGGAGATGACAGCTTTCACTTCAACAGCAGAGAATTGACAGAACCGCCGGTCTGAAAGGCCGCACCTTAGACGGAGCTGTAAACGCTGTCGACTCAGGAAGTCTTGTCGCCACAGCTGCTCGTAGCGGGCATAGGCAGCGTTGGATCCGTAGCCTAGGAAACTCTTGGAGTAGAGTCGGTAACGATGATCGGTTCTGGAGTGTTCCGGATCACAGCCCAGGTCAAGATCAAACACCAAATGCTCCTGAAATGAAAAAACTGATATCCACATAAATCTCTACAAACTAAACAAAATACCTAAGGCAGGCCCGCACCACCTAGGGGGGGGGGGTTCATGGGGTCTAGAGCCCCCATTTTGGGGTGACAAAATGGAAAATGTTTGCTATTTTTATGGCGAAAACAGCTATTTTAAAAAATGTTCGCGCCGTCGGCACGATAATTTACCTTGTGCTACAAGAAATAAACAATCAATGTACTATTTTTGGGCAAAATTGCAAAAATTCTTCAAATTCTGGGTGGCTCCGCGGCAGTGGACTCCCCTTTTCAAAATCCTGGGTGCGGGCATGACCTAAGGGTTGACGATTGGCCTTTCGTTGGGTGCTGTAAAATTTTGGGTCGCCACGTTTCGCCATCTTTACCTATAGGCGTCTTCAGGCCACTTTAGGCTGATCTTCAGAGAGGCCGCTCACAGCTAAAGATGGACGAAATGTCGCGACCCAAAATTTAACAGCACTCGTGGCAAGAAAAGGTCAATCATCTACCCATAGATATGAAACGCCACTATGAGATCACAAAAGTATGCTTATCATAATGCTGACTCATTCATACACCTTTCTAAGTTGAGGGAGGACTGTAAGGGTGGGCGGCATATTTATTATAATTTTGACAATTTACATTCCTTGGTTCTCGATGAAACTCAAGATTAGATTTCCAGTCGTAGTATACTGCCACGAACTTACCGACATTTTAGGCACTTTTAGATCGTAACTAATTTCATAGGTTATCTGCATGGAGCCACCGCCCATATCCAACATTCCAACCGTTTTGGGCCGGCTCACCTTGCCATCTATAAATAAATGATACTGTGCAGAAAGAGTAGATCAATTAGTAAACCATACTGGGAAAATCTTTCAAAGAATGCTGAAAAATGGATCAAACAAAACTTTAACGAAGACAAACAAACAAACGCCTTTTTACTTAATTTCATTCAAAAGCATTTTCACCTCAACGAAAATGAGTTATGTCTGTTCTTATTAGAAAAAGAGTTGACTGAAAAATTCAAGAGGAGCCCCCCGCTATTCTGATTGAAAGCTTGATGTGACTACCAAGGCTTTTTCGCTGAAAATGAGGTGGGGGTTCACTCAAACCCCCCCCCCCTCTACCCGACTCTCTTTGAACTTCCTTCAAATCAAAAGTTCCCCAACTCAGTTACAGTCCTAATAAATTGTAAACAGCTGTCCACCTTTAACCAAAATCCCTTTACGCCCGTCAATGTTACTCCAAACCAGTCACATATTCTTCACCATGGATAGACTATTATTTTCTAAGCCATATAAACACTTTATTTCCTGTGAAACTCCTGATGTGCTCAAATGTGGGGGGGGGGGAGGGAAATTCCTACCTGGTCCATCCACTATGTCGAGTCGATGCAGGGCATAGTTGACGGCAATCCAGGAATAGATCCCTTCCCACTTGCCCGCAATCACCTCCACCTGCTGTGGAAGAATGATGAAGGGATAGTGGCGGGGGAGGTCGCGTCTCAGACTGGATAGGATGGCATCGCTTTGTCTGGAACAGAAAAAGAAGAGGGAGAGAGTAAAGAAAAATAAAATAACCTAAAAGTCTATAAAAATAAATGCAGGAAATAAACCAAACGATTTTTTCAAAAAAGAAAATTTCAGACAAATAAACGTATATCACCAAATTTTCTAAACACGACCACAAATAATACAAGCGCACATGACAGAAAGAAAGTCACAACAACACTTTTGCAACCACAACCGCAACCAAACAGGGTCAATTTATAAACGCCACGCCATTTATAATATTTTTTATTTATTTAGCTACGTAATCGTATAAAAATTTTCAAACAAAAACATTAATATTAACAGAATCTAATTTTCCAGAGTTCATTATCAGAATATAAAGCGATCCGATGCTAAACCCAGCCAGTTCCATTCAAATTTTCAGCTAATTAATTTCAATTTCTAACTTCCGCCCCGAATTTCACAAAACACCCGGATATGGTGGCCCCCAATTCCCCCCTCCCACTTTCATCCTTTAAATATTAAGAAAAAACCCAGACCATACTCTTGCGGCAGAAGCCTAAGACCGGCAGTTGCCAAAATAAACAGTGGAGTTTCGGAGTGCTTTTCGGGTGGAATTCTATCCGCAGCATAGTCCAGCAACGGTTTCAGATACAGGGACGCGTTTTCAGGACTCTGACCCATTGATGATAGACCTAAACAGAAAGAAACACACAAAACAACTCGACGAACAGAAATCAAACAATGGAACCACTTCAGGCCAGCCCTGTAGTCCCATTTCAGAGTTTCAGCAGCAACACGTCAGAATCATGCATGATGGAAAACGTTTTTGCGGCCAATGCGGCACCGAAAGCGCACCTCTTCTCGTTCCCCCATTCTATTGCCCAGCTGCGGTGAGCATATATACACAACTGCGGTGAGTACTCAGCTATTTACAGGAACAAGGCTGATAGGTAGCTTTACCTTTACCTTTACCTTATGTATATACCTGGATTTTTCCTACAGAGAGAGGGCGCCGCCCACTATGATTCGGGCCTTCCCCTCTCAGCACTCAAAAATGCCGGGAAAAGTTAGTTGAGGGTAAATTTTGAAAAAAATTTCCAGCTTAGCTGGATGTTTTTTCCAGTTATAAGCTACATTAAGCTTACGTTCAGAATGGAAATAGTTTTAGTTTTGGTCTTGCAGCAAAAAATAGCAAAAATAACTATTTTTAACCATTTTTTGAAACGATTCCCCCCCCTCAATTTTAAGTAGGAAAAAGCCAGCGCACGTCTTTGTAATAAAAGATAATACGGATATCTTAACAAGGCGTCATTTACTCAGGTTTAAATAAATAAGGTAAAAATTATTATTATAGTTAATTTGGAGACAGAAGTCAAAAATTGTATACCATACCAGGTTCAATCTTTTTGACGACCTGCCGGCCGGCCACCCGAAAGGGCTGAATCTGGAGCAGGTGCTTCGGATCGCCGGAGTGGGGCGGCCAGACGTAGACAAAGAGGCGACTCCCGCTGCTCCCGGCGTCCACGATCACGGCATAGTGCTGATGAATATCTGTGGAAGAAACAAAACACAAAAAGTCGAATGTTAAAATCTCGTGGGGAAAATACAAAAACCATATTACTTACAGATGCAATTTCAATTCACGAATAATGCTGCCTATGTAATGTATATATATATATATATATATGGATAAAAATTATACACGGATATGTATATAACAAGTAACAAAAATGCTCCGCACAAAAGAGGATAATATGTGTGTGTTGGCTGTGTCTATATATCCTTTAAATTCCGGTTAAAGAAGTAAAGACAACCGTTTCATAGGCACGTGACGTTATTTGACACGTTTGGGTGGGTGGCTCCATGACAAGTTGTTCCGTTCGCTTAGGACTTTCATTTGACACAACTTTGACCACTTTTAAAAATTCCATTTTTGACCTATATAAATAAAATCGCCTAAGTCCCCACCCCAGCACTACAGCCACTTTGGGTACGTAGTTCTATGACAAAAGTTGCTCAGCTCACTTAGAGCTTTCGTTTGATACCAAATTTGACCACTTTTGAAAAATTTTTATTTCGACCACTTGACCCCCTCCACCCGACTGACCCTTCCGATGGCAAAGTGGAACTAGCACAGCAAAATAGGTACGTCGGACGGCAAAACGGATACCGGGAATGAGCTGGGCGCACCAGAAAACCCCTATGGACAAAGTTTTGAGAGGCCAGGTAAAGCCTACTATGGACCTCCAGGAAGCGGTTTCCGACTTGACCCTCCCGACGGCAAAGTGGAGCCAGCCCAGCAAAATAGGTGCGTCGGACGGCAAAACGGATACCGGGAATGAGCTGGCGCACCAGAAAACCCCTATGGACAAAGTTTTGAGACGCCAAGTAGAGCCTAGTATGGACCTCCAGGAAGCGGTTGCCGACATGACCCTCCAGACGGCAAAGTGGAACCAGCACAGCAAGATGGGTGGGTCTGACGGTAAAACTGACTGCGGGAATCGATTCTCCGTGCCAGAAAACCATTGTATGGAAGATTTGAGCGTTCAAAGTTAAATAGATAGCGAGAAATTTCGATTTTTCATTTTTCGAATTTTCGCCATCTTTGACGGGCCACTGTGGTCGCTAGGGAAGCGATAGAGAAACGCAACCTAGACCGTTAGTTAGTTCAATATATGTAATTTCTGAATATAAAAAGAAATCAGCTCCAGCTCGCAAAGTTCGACCTGAGCGACGACCACAAAAATGGTCACTTTTCGCTATGAGCCGACTTTGCGGCGCCACTGCGGCGCTGTGGCGCAGCTGCGGCGCAAAAAAAGTTGTGATTCTTAAATTCTTTAGAGGGTACTACCAGACCCCATAGCCCTTTAGGTTGGCCCACCGCTGCAGATCACGTGAAAGCGGCGAACATTATGTCCAATACAACCATCAAATAGGAGAAACCGGAAAAAAAACATCGCCGCCATAACCGGTCCGGGGCACAACTTTTTAACGGTAAGTGATACGGGGCTGAAACTTCACAGACATACTAAACTCGATGTGCTCTACAATTTGCGCATGAAATCTGCGCAGGATATGCGCAGGATTTTGCGTAGCATCTGCGCAGCTTATTTTACACTGTCTCCAGCCACTTTTCACACATATTATAGGGGTCGCTGCCGCGACCCCTATGATATATAC
>JASAND010029598.1:0-17680 GCA_030248195.1 Trissonchulus latispiculum | reverse complement strand
GACAAAGAAATGCTATATTAGGGAGGTCAGGACAATAACATTGACAATCACATAAAAATGCAATGAGAACGTACAATTGACAAACAAACGCAGTTACTGCAGAATAGAAAGTTATGCTACAACTTTTGAAGGAGTCAACTATTTTTTTTCCACTTACTTATATTGAAAGAGTAGCTCAAATGAATAAGCTTGATCTGTTCCACCAAGCTCAGCGACTATGTACTAACGTGTCAGGTGTTGCACTATCTGTTACACATTTACGTTTTTAGTTAACCATGCTATAACATGGGCCCAGTCAAGCTTCAGAATTAAGCGAGGTATAGCAAGGTTAACAAAAAAATCACCCGAAATTTTAACAAAAAAATCACCCCACCCTCACTCACACGAAAGTCGCAGACACCCAAATTTTCGCATGGAGATAGCCACACATCTCGACATACAGCCTGTGAGTTTGAGCCCCTAGGCCCTCTCCATGCATTCAGGACAGACCTTAAATGAGGGTACCCAAAAGTAGCCTCAAAAACGTTCATGACCGAAGTTCGAAAATTCCGGCTGCTATTTACCAAGGGAAACCCTAGAAAACCCATATTGTACATTGTCCTGACTGTGCGCTAACAATACATATATAGAAATTCCCAGTCGGACCTCTGAGCTGTCCTGGGGTGGATGATTTTTTGTTAAAATTTTAACAAATAAAAATCACTATATTTTATTCTCTATAGTTTATTATCCAAAACTACTATAGTTTATTATCCAAAACTGATGAGAACACGTTGCTCGCTGCTCTCTGGGATCCGATCCGCCACTGATTTTGTTTTGTTAACGAGTGATTTTTTTGTGAATCCGTTAACAACAAAATGACAAACTTTCGTCTACGGCAACTTACTGGTAGGAAAGCATCGAAACTGGGGTGGTTTAAAGCTTAGCCTAAGACCTATCCATGGGTCCTCAAAGTAATCGATTTCGTTTAGTTTTGCGAAAGTTCCAGCCAAAAAACCAAATTTTGCTTTTTTTGTTAACCTTCCTATATTGGCCTTTGATGTCAAAGTATGTTAATCGATGGATGGTGTGAAAAAGCACATGTCCAAGTCGAAGAAAGCTAGGACGTGTAGTTGTGTCTGCTTTGACAATGGTAATTGGAGTATCCTGTTGTCTCAAAACCTATGAAGTCGTGTGCAGAAGTGTGTTGCTTACTTGGCAATGCTGTTTTCGGAAGTCTGATGATGGACATCTTGAAATCTTAATGGATTAGTGATGGGATTTTAAAGGCAATTCCGTGGTAAATGTTCCCGATAGAAGATTCCAGAAAAAATTAGTATTGGTGAATGTGGTTTCGTTGAATCCCCCGCAGTGACAAAAGACGGATGTGTCTTCTGTTAAAACAATCCTACAGATTCTGAACACTGAAAATTATGTGGTGCGCAACCGATCAAAGATACCGACAGCAGGCAAGACAGAGATCCAAGGTCTAAATACTGGAGAGGACTTGATTGAATGGCATAATGAATCATGTAAGTGGTTTGGAGATAAGGACGGGATCAAGTACAAAGATCGAGCAATTTAGACAAAATGTTCCATTCAAGTGGGAGTTTGCTTCATGAAAATCAAAGATCAGTCGGAGAGGGCGCAGCTTAAAAAAAGCGACAATATTCTAATTGAAATTTTTAAATTTATCAATCAAGGTTTGCTCTCATTTTGATCAATTAGCTAAGCGGTATTGGAACAAAGCTGCAGTTTATCGCTCAAGCTGAGATCTCAACCAATGCTTCGTGTTGTTATTTTATGTACGACTACTCTATAAAAGCAATCTGCTTTCATGCCTTCTGAAAACAACAGGTCATGGGCCCAGACCCTGTCTCCTCCTCCTGGAGCCACTGTGGTTCGAACTCAGCTGTTTATACTGGTAAATTTGCAGTATGGCATTCTGTCTGATTCTCAGCGATCACAATAAAGCACCGTTTGGAGTTTATCTATAAATCGCAAAAGCACCAACCGAATGGTTGGAGCAAGAAGTGAGAAATAATGTGATGTAGTAATTTCCTAAACGGACTAGTTGTTCAGTTGCTGTTCAGTGAGATCGTGTGGGGGATTAATCTTGTACTGAACCAAGTGGGAGAATCAAACAGATTCTTGGATCAGTACTGTTTGAGTGTCGAAAGAGTAGCTCAATGATCAAGCTAGATCTGTTCCAACTAGCTTAACGACTATGTATAAAAGGTGTCAGGTGTTGCGTTATTTTCGTTTAGTTATCCATGCTAAAGCAAGCTTATAATGTCAATAATAGCAACAGAGATCTCATGTGTTGATTTTTCTTCGGGCTACATAGTTTTTTGTTTTCTTAAAGTCAAAGTTGGCATCAAGGATCTCAGTGTTTAAACACTTTTAAAAATTGCAGTAAAGGATGTAATAATCGCACTCATTGAAATTTGTTACGTTGACATTCAATTACAAAAAGGAACCCCATTTGTATTGCATTCCCATAGTTGAGAACAATGCGAAACTAATAAAATCAGACAAAAATCCTAAAACCAGGCCTATGCATCAATATTCCAAACATGTAGAAATAATGTACATAAATTGAAATAGTAACCTAAATTATTTTAGTGTCATTGACAATTCTCTCTTAATTTTTCCTTTTAGCATAAAATGGGCGGGAGCGGGATTGCGGTAACAAGCATATAGTTAGTACCAGTCAAGCCTAGTATCTTCAGTAAGTATGTTGTAAAGACAAGTATTCTGACTTCGAGTTCCTTTGCCGTTGTCTTTCCTGAGGTTCCCTCACGGCAAAAATTTTCAGTTCTCCCGATTAACGGTTAGTTGTTTAAAGAAATGTCTTATTTTATTCAGTCTTGGTAACTAAGTTAGCAAATGAGGAAGTTACAATGTTGGATGACATATTAAGTGTCTAAATACATGATGCGTACGTAACAAGATAAATGTGAAAGTATTTACTACTTAATAATAAGGAGATCAATAGAAATGTTAAAAACTTACTTTACTAACTGTAATCCACCCCTAAATTACTTTACTTTAGTTTAGCAACCGATCAATGTAACGATCATAAACAGCAACCATTTAGCGACTAATTAATTAGTTGTAGTTTGTAGTTGGTACGAGTATGTCGTCCCATTGAGCCAATTCTGTATTTGCTGTATTCCTTATGGTTGCCTATTAAAGAATATTGTAAGTCTTTTACTAGGGCATCATTGGTTAGGGATATTTCGTTTCCTTGATACAGTTGCACCCTAGGTTAGGGGCGTAGTAAAACCTGCTTTCGATTTGCCATTTAAGTGCCGGTTTAGTCACCGGCCAGTAAACCGGTTGTTAACAGAAACACTAGTACACGAAATTTATTAAGACATTTCAATCTGTCAAAGATTATTTAGTACAGCTTGGGTTTTCTATCAAGTCTTTTTAGGACCTTGGCGCTGTATGCAACGCGCGTCGCCGTTTGCCCAACAAATTGGAGAATTACTGAAGAATCAATATCCAGATTGGTTTCGGACTGGCACTATGGAAATCTTTTAACTTGACGTTTACGCAATTTTCTTGGTCTACCTTCGAGATTAAATAACCCAATGTCAAGCCCGTTATACATTGTAAAGACATCTTCAAAAGAAGTAAATTGCCGATTTTTTCTGTAGGTATCTGTAGCACATCTTTCACTTTGCAGGTCAAACTCATACAACACCAGGTTCCTTATTTTCAATACGTTATTAGGCTTGCTGTCCCTTTTTCTGAGGTATCTGCTGTGCAGAGAACCTGTGCTGCAGTTGGGTTCCTACAGCAATAGAATAGAGTACTGTGTATTTAACTTATGTAAGACTTGTTGTCCATTTGGATTTATATTTCATTTCTGTTAACATAACACAAGATCTGGACCAATTAAAATGATTAAATCTTAATATCAGAATTTGATCATCAGTTTCAAAGCGATATTGCTTTAAGCTTCTTCAACAATGCGCGAACTAGCAGCTTCCGAACAACTAACTTCGCTTTTACACAAATGTAAAATCCCATTAATCCTGTTAAGTTATTACCCCAATTCGTTTTCTGGAAAATGGACTAGATTTGTCTATACGAATTACACTCGGTTTTTAACATTATTAACATTGCTTTCCATACTGTTCATAGCTTTCCTTCGGACAAACCCTGCATCCGAATATGGTTTGTCACAATTTGTGACGCTTTGCACCGGAGCCAGTACTGTGATTTCCATAATATATTTTATACAGTTCATCGGAAAACAGGGTAGGTTTTTATAACAACAAAGTGTGTTTAGAACATTTGTGTTGTACACCGTGTAACTTATACAGCATTGGTCCAATAATCAACTGTTATTTGTGCTACATTTAATTCCAGTATCAATTCGTGAATAACAAAACTTCACTCATCAGTAACAATAGTACATTATAGAAGTGTATTGCACCGAGTATGCAGTATCGTTATCAGAGCAAAACCATGCTCTGTTCGTTACGACTGAGTCCCGCAAATCCGACCCTAGTGACTCATCCATGCAAACTAGTACCTAGACGAAACGGGGATATGGTTATTAAGCTGTATGTATTCTTACAGCTAACAGATTATAAGCTTTTAAATCATTTATATAACTCATTCCATTTTCAAGAAAAACTGAAAAGCTATGGAGATTGAAAAATACCTAAAAGGATACCACCTGTTGGCCTTAAGCAATCGTGCTGTTATCATGACAGACTAATATATGTTTGACGTTATTGATGAGCACCGCGAGTCCCGAACCAACTAGTCTGACCAACTAGACTAACTGGGTGGAGGTTCCGAGTTCCCCTTTCTCGTAAGACCTGACACAATGTCCCCTGGAAGGAGTCGTTCACTGTCCCACCATAATTCAGGCTCCGCTTAATACTTTGACTAGATAGTGTTCTACAGCGCAGTTGTGTTTGTCTTCGAGGACTGCTACTAAGAAAGCTGGTGCGATAGTACTACTTGACAAGTTCTTCAAAGAATGTCGAGAAGGCATATTATGATTACGTATGATTACTACGACGCAATTACTGCAGAACAGAAATATTTTTCTACTGCATAAAGCAGTCGTTTAAATCTCAATCACATTTTTGACACTTCTTTTACGATGCCAATAATAGCAAGCGTACATAAATAATAAAAAATGCCACTAAGATGATCTTTGTTATGTGAGGAAAATACTTTGCTCTGTTCACAAACGGCCGACCGCTCGGAAATACTACCTTAGTGCACCCCTCCGCAAATCAGAATCTGGTCAAAATGGGGGTATGTTATCGCTATATGTTAACTCGCTATATGTTTACGTGCTTAAGCTAGTGCTTGTAGTTAATATACAAGCCATGTGTGTGCGCATTTTGTGTTTAGCCCTCGAGCATGGCGTGCGCATTGCTTTGAAGTGGTTAATCTACTTAGTGGGAGGGGGGTAGCTGTTTATTAGCGAACAGAGCATAGCTTTTGCTCGGATAACTGAGAGTTTGCCTAGTCGCATGATCTTATCATTATGTACTCTTGCTACTAGTACGGCAGTCAGTGTTAGATTGCTAAGGCTTTGTTTGTATGCTGCTACATATTTCCGCTCAATAGGAAAGCTTCAACAGTTTGCGGAGATTTGGAAAACTGGAAACTTGGACCACGTTATTGGAACAGTTCCTGTTCGATTGATCAGGATCTGTGTGATAATGGCTGTCTTTTACGTTGCAGTTATTGTAGAAGTTGTTGTAACGTAAGCTCAGCACATGTGATTAGTTACAAAAATGCAGACCTTTGAAGGTTGCTCTAATATGCTACATGCTACATGGGCAGAGTGGCATACTCTAATTTTACACTCTAATCGATCTTACCGCAATGTTTGTTTAATGCACTGCTCGCTATATTAGGCTAACAGTCACCTAAATCTATAACAATTAGGTACCCTCCATAACAGCTCACAGAATCTCTAACTGAAATTTAAAATTTTACGGCTACATACTGTACCAGTTCCAAAACTTATGACAATGCTGCTATCAATGCCATTGGGTCCTGGCAGTCTAAGCAAGTCAAACAGTAATTTGCAAGAGTAATTTGCAAACAATTAAATTCTTTTTACTTGTTCTATTGTTTCTAACAATTCAGTGAATACCTAAGCAGAAAATCATGACTTTCGTTTCAGGACATATCAGCCGTACCACAAACTTGCTATGGAACAATTTGGAATCTTTGCTTTCTGTTATCTCTTATTGCATCAATTCTGCATGCTTATTCTTTTCAATAGCACCCTTGTGATTTTCGTCACACTGTCCAGCTTAACAATTCCGCTAGTAATTGGGCTTAAGGTGCAGTATTGCTTATTAGTATTTCCCATTAACTATGTGAACAGGCATAAGACAGATCTATGTTACTTTATTCAGTTTCGTTTCTGAGTTCAGTTTCTGAGGCCTTCAAGAATCAGACGTTGAAGAATCAGTGAATAATGATTGTACTTTTTTCAGTAACTGACCAGTATCACGCATTCACATTGTTCAAAAACCATTAATTTACAAACGAAACATAATTAAACATATATTATATTTGGTGAACATGCAGTTTGAAATGCAATTTCAAGTTTACTGTTTTAATTATGTTGGAATACAGTAGTATAGCTTCCGTTGGCTGACTTCAAAGACAGTTTGACTTTATTACATCGAGAATATTTTAGAAGTGTCATTTTTGTAAACCCTGAAAATGTCAGACAGATAACCTTAATAAAAATGTTTTATCTATAGCAATATTAGCTTAGCATTTTTATTTTCAGAAAGCCCTATTCTCCTTGAATCCAATGGATACTGTCAAAGTGAAGGAATTTGTTATTATGTTTGGATCTGTACAGCATTTGTTCGTTCATTTAGACGGCACCTTTAGCTTCTATGTCTTTGAAAATGTCTTTTTGATTTCTCCACAATTGGTTCTTGTGCTCTACTCACTCACATTTAATTCGTGTGAGACAATGTTAAGAAAAGCTTATGTAAGCATACAGCGTATAATGCGGTTTGTTATTGTTAATATTATTGTTTATTCTTTATCATTCTTGTTACTAATCTTGTACTTACTGCCCTATTGTTTACTCACTGTCATTTTTCAGCTAATTAATGACTCGTCTGCTTTGTACTTAGCAGAGGCGCATTGGTGTTTCTGACTTTTTCCACTAAATTTCGTCTTGTATTTTATTAGTCTAATTCAGAGCAAACGTGCATTGCAGCTTCAAAACATCTTCAGTAACTGTTATGACAAACAATTACTTTCGGCTTTTAGTATTAAAAAATTTATTTTGTTTTATTAAATTGGCTCTGTGTTTGAGGCGATTTCATGGAGTATTCAAAGCAGCGTAACACTGTTACTGCTTTGCATGCCAGCGGTAGCAACAGCTATAGCAGACCAACTCTCCGATATAGCCTATGACAAGTATTGGCAGTTCGTCCAGGCCCCTGGATCTGGGGAGTTTGACGTTAAAATAGAGCGTTTGCTTCAGTCGCTAAATGCAGATCTCAGAAATCATAAGTTGTACATGTCAATTGGACCGGTTGCCAAGATGAAATTTGGAACAATGTTCAATATTGTTTCATTAATTATAACTTACTGTGCGTTGCTGGTGCAGTTAAAGCCGACTTCAATCTATTCATCAGAAGATTGCGCCAATATGCCAATGAGAAATGAAACCTTCTAATCATGAAATCAGACGAAACAATGGATTTTTGAAACTACATGATTGCAGAGGGATAATACATAAATAACAACAATTTTGTTTGTATAATTTTGATCTTATACAGAATCTTGAAACGCAAGTAATGATTATTGATTTATTAAATTGACCTGCGGATATACCTGTTATGTCCGACTGTCCTGTTTGTGGGACTCTCGTCTGTAATGTCTTCGGCTCGACTTTTTCAGTACTCTCGCCTGTAATGTCTTCGGCTCGACGTTTTAAGTTAAAATTGTCAATTTTTGATATTTTCAATTTAAAGACAAATTGGGTATCATGATCATCTTCATTCGATAGCTTCTCAAAACATTTTGTCAAAACTGTAGTCTGTGAAAGTTAGATCACCTTACTGCAGTGGAATATTATTCCAAATTCATCTTTTCATTCCTGATGGTTATTCCTGTTGGAGCAGGAATGTATAAAATGATATTGCTCTATGCTTATCGTGTCTTCTCTCTGTTACAGCCCATCGAAACCCTATCTTTAACACTGGATTAAATATTGGGCACATCCCTGTCATCATTAACTTCAGTTTCAGCTGCTGAAACAACACTGCGGCTGACCCACCCCCACAAATGTGTATGTGCACTTCAAAGAAATTTTACGCCATGTTTACGTGTTAAGGCTCGAAAACACAACTACTCAGTTGGTTCAATGCGCGTCTGCTTCAAGCTTTTAGAACGCAAACGAACTGATAATGTGGTAAGTGATCCACCACTTCAAGATAAATCAACTGATGAACGTATTCTGTCTTAGAATATATTAGAAGTAAATATCAGTGTTTCTTGTCAGTCTGTCTGGTGCTTGTCTGGTGTTAAGTCTTGGATGGCAATGACTGACGGACTGACTACTGACGTACAAATTTTTTATCAAATTTATTTCAAAATTGATATTAAAGCTTAGATGTGTGTGTATATATACGCTCCTGCTTTTGTATGAGTTTATATATAATTGTCTACTAATCCTGTCACGACGTAGCCGCTTGTATGCATCAGCATCGCCGTGGCAGATGTAATACCTGTTGTATGTGGACGCGGCATTGGGGTTGGGCGGCCGCGGGGCAAATCACGTCTATGTAATAAACGATCTATAGTACTAACAAGGCGTGATTTACTCGGGATTAAAAAAAGAAAAAGCTTTTGACGTCCTGAATTATCTTTTCATCGCTGAAGATATCATCTCTTCACTTTTGGAACACCATGAAACCAAAGAATCTGTCACAACTCAAACAGTCCTCACTTCGACAGAAGGTGTGGCGAAACCGAAAGAGGAACATAACAGTCGAAGTGTGAAGGCATCGAAAGTCTATCCGGCAAAGACCGGCCAAGAGTTGGCGGCGCTCTTCCGTTCCGATTTAGACTCCCTCCTCGTTACAGAGAGAGAGAGGGAGAGGGGGAGGTTACCATGCTAAACCAGCTTGACCAGGAACATATTGAATTAAAAATACGGTTCTCAAATCGACCTGACCTAGAGGACCCCACAGTGACAGCTAAGGCAATACTGGGAGATAACAATCAAATCATCGATGTATATCAAAACAGCCCGACAGAGGTGCATGTCATTATAGGGCTGTCATCCCTGTTTGCATATGGGGTACATTTGATGAGTTCAAGAACGGTGGATCCAGCCCCGGCAAGGGAGTCTTTAGCACGGGTGTCTTTTGCCACTGCCACTGGTTTGGGTGCAGTTGCGATATGAGTAGCGACCAGATTGTGGTAATAGGGGCCTCAGCGTTCCGTTTTGGCTACACTGTCGCAGCCACGGGAGAAAATCTCGAAGAAGACCAATAAGCGAGCACTCACCAAGACTCTCAACGCTGGAGCACCCACTCACAAAACTTGACGTATGACATGATACAAGGTATTTCTTGAGGTATTTTCGTGTAATATTAGCGCCGCGGGCGAAAACTTTCTGGAAATATTTATTCAAATTTCTATTTGATATTAAAATTCTTCCGGGAGGGGTATGCCCACCCCCCCCCCCTGGCTACGCGCCTGTATACACCTAAGTCCCATTGGCCCGTTGCATAAAAGTTATATATTACTAATAAATTATTAGTGATTAGATAATTGCTGTAGCAGTGTTACTGCATCTCAAAAGCTGCAAAACGACATACAACACATCCACACATCCACATCCCGCCCCCCCCGCAAATCAGGACGTAGTCGAAACGGGGGTTCGCTAACTCGCTCTATGTTTATGTGTTTAATCTCGAAAGCGCAAGCAGTGCGCGCGCGAATTTTGTTCCTGTTCGAGTTTTAGAACACAAACATAGCGCACGAAATTCTTTGAAGTGATGGTTCAAATTTGCGGGGGGGGGCGTTAGCGAGCAGAGCATAGTTTTTGCTCTGATAACATAGAGTGTCTTCTTGTACTCTAGCTAGAGCAGATAACAGAGAACTTGCCTGCTGTCAGACTCTTATATATTTATGTACTCTTGGTATTTACTATTTTAGCTATTTACAGAAATCATGGCAGTGCTAGATGTCAAACGCTGTCGTCAAAATTTATTGGCATCACTTTGCGGAAGCTGATAGTTTTTACCAGATCTTTAGGAAAAACAAAAACAATCATTTTTAAATTTTTAAAATTTTAGTGCGTGCTTAATTTTTGTGTGTGTCCTCTAAACTTTATCTGGCGCCCCGTTGGCGTCCCCCAAAATTCAGCCCGTTTCCTCCTTGGCGAGGTTTGTCAGCGTTGTGTGGGCCGCCTGGACTAAAGAACTCCACCCTCAGTCGACGGTTAGCGTCCATTGCGCCAGTCGTAAGTTGTGGAGTTTAAGCCTTGCGGTTTAAGTCCCTAGCTCAACCCATTACACAGAGGTCCTTCAAGGTTGCCATATTGTCAAATATCTCCACATCTGCAGAAAAAACTAGACGGCTGTATCTTCTCTGCATCAAAGTAAATCTTCAAAGTTCGAAGTTCCGCCAAAGATTTAAAAAAACTTTTTAAAAAGTTTTAATTTGGTGACAGCTGAAAGGCTGTAATTTGACATACTGAGAGGCCCTATAGGTGTGTTCATTCGTGTCAAATGGCAGGAAATTCTGCCAACTGAAAAATTTTTTATGCCAACTTGAATCTTCAAAGAGCGCCTAATTAACCTAATCTTCTAATTAATTAATTAATTAATTAATTAGACTAATCAAAACTAATTAGACTTCTTAGACTAATCATTGCTAATCCGGACTCGCTCTACATTCCACGGCGAGTTGAACATAACGGACCCATTACCATGCAAAAAGTTTCCTGCTGCAGCTTGCTATTAGTCGTCTAGGTAGGTGATTTTTTGTGAATTTTCGGGGTGATTATTTGTGAACATTACTACAAACTTTACCATTTTGAAGTAAAAAAGAATAAAAGCGAAGTTTATAACGCGTCAATGTTAACCTATAATTGCATTACTTTAGTTAACAAAGACGCTGTCCATGAAAGCCTGGATAGGAAGTTTGAGCAACAGAAGAACCAAATCCTTCTGGCAATGGTCGGGGCAACCTCCAATGGACTTCATTGCCCATCATGGTTTCGTCTTCAGAGATTCTCTGGGACATCACTTCTGGAAAGATGGGGAGGCTTTTGAGTCCGAAAACCGTGAGTCATACCTCCTGCTTGCCAAAGAGGCACTGAGAACCCTCTGGACAATGGAAAATGGTGTGGCATTTACCTCCTACGTGGTGACCCTAACGGAGGGTGTCACCGAAACAATGGATGCGGTTCGCATCGTGATATGCGGTCGATTCGCTATGCCGTCCCTCCGGTGGATGATTCCTACACTAGTGTAACTAGGAATCGGCGACCTCCCCATGGAACCTCTGTTGGAAGATTAATCACGGAGTCCTGGCAAGGATTTCACGGAAAACAGACGCGGGAGTGGGTAGCAGTCCCAGTAGGTACCGACTACAAAGACATAGAATGCCCTCTATTGGAAGCTCCCCGGTTTGTGACCTTCTATGAAAAATCCACTAAGCAGAAGTAAGTTTTTGACATTTGGTGTAACTATCTATGTCGTGTCGTGTCGTATCGTCGTATCGTAACTATAGTCGTGTCGTTGAGGACGTTGCATGTTTTATGAGATTGAAGTCAGACTTGTTAAAATTAAATTAAATTTGTCTGAATATAACTAGTGCTGTTTCAGTCACTGCAACTGAAACTGAAACTGAAACTTTGTTAGGCTGCCGACTGAGACTGAAAGTGAAAGTGAAGCTATTCACCACTCATCGTTTCTGATGGAAGCGTGCAAACTGCAGAGGCAATTACCTGTAAATGACAAAAGCTCCAGGGTTGGGAGTCTCGGTCTCGGTATCGGTCTCTCCGTTTTGGACCGAGACCGGAAATTTTTCGAAAACATCAAATTTCAGCAAAAACAGATCACCCCTAAAAGGGGCATTATTCCACTGTTGAGTTATTGAGATATCATAAACAAAGATTTCCGAATACAGATTTTTCGACCTACTTAGTCCGCCATCTATTCTCCAGAAATAGTCTGCAAGAAAAAATACACTAGATATTTCTTTCAAAACGTCCTAAAGTTTTGGTGTTGCTAAGATTCTGCAAAGTCTTCACAGTCCACGTTCTATAAATAGCTGAACTAAAGTTGAGAGTTCAGGATCTTCTTTATGAATATATACCAATACCTGATCAAACGGGGAATACATATGTGTATATATTTCTTCTTTCTCAGACATAACCTTTTTACAACATTAAAAAATCTTATCCAACTGCGAATCGAAATCGGGTTATTGCGGTGCTAGCCGAATGTCTTAACCATTGCACCGTTTCAACTTCTGTTGCAAAGGTTTTTCAGGTCAATTGCAATACCATGGTTTCACAAAGGTAAATTCAAAACTAAGATTGGGCCAAGATCAACTGCAAATTAACTAACCAATCTTTATATACCAGTGTGTCAATGCATATTAAGCCGGGTTCACACTGGAGTCTTAAGTGTTTAGTTTTAAGTCGTTAGTTTTAAGTCTTAAAGTCTTTAGTCTTGACTTGATTTGGTTCACACTGACGTCTTTAGTCTTTAGTCGTTAGTCTTAAAGTCTTAAGAGATGAATTTGTTTCATGTCCAGTTTTAAGGTCTTAAGCCGGGTTCACACTGGAGTCTTAAGTCGCAAGTCCTAAGTCTTTAGAGCTTAAGACTTGGGAAATTGGTTCACACTGAGTCTTAAGTCGTAAGGTCGTAAGTCTTAAGCTTCTAAAGACTTAAGACTTAAGACTCGCTTGATTCACACTGCAGTCTTTAGTCGTAAGTCTTAAGGTTTTTAGCTTACCTTAAAACTGGACATGAAACAAATTCATCTCTTAAGACTTTAAGACTAACGACTAAAGACTAAAGACGTCAGTGTGAACCAAATCAATTCAAGACTAAAGACTTTAAGACTTAAAGCTAACGACTTAAAACTAAAGACTTAAGACTCCAGTGTGAACCCGACTTTAAGCAAGCTAAAAACCTTAAGACTTACGACTAAAGACTGCAGTGTGAATCAAGCGAGTCTTAAGTCTTAAGTCTTTAGAAGCTTAAGACTTACGACCTTACGACTTAAGACTCAGTGTGAACCAATTTCCCAAGTCTTAAGCTCTAAAGACTTAAGACTTGCGACTTAAGACTCCAGTGTGAACCCGGCTTTAGTCGTATGCTAATCTCAATGTCATTTATGCGTTTCTGCCAGTTATTACTGAATTTTGTCTGCGAGCGTTTAGTAATTGATAAACGGTTGCGGAGTATTTGACTTGCAAATAATGCCAGAGCGTATTGCTTAATTTCAGAAGATTTATACCACAGAACTCAATGACACTTCAGGAACAGATTTCGAGACAATTTTTCCAAAAGCTGGCACCGCTGCTTTTATTATTTTTGGTTGACTCTAAAAATACAAATACTAGCCAATGTGCTAAAGATAGAGAAGGCATTCGAGAATATCAACAACATACATGCATTTACATAAAATAAACCCGGGGAATATATTCCGCTCCAGCGGAATAAAAATTTAAAGCAATGTTTTGAAAACTATGTTGATGCGGAAACGTTATGTTTAAGTGCTATGTGCATATGTTTATGTTTAAAGCCCCTAATACCGAGCCTAACTTTCAAAAACTGCAAGAAACTAAGTTTAAGCGTAGAATTTTGAGTCTCGGTCTCGGTCTCACCCAAAAAGCGAGACTTGGACAGTTTCGGTCTCGGTCTGGCAATGCCAAATGTCAATAATATGATTTAAAGTTTGGACGTATCTATTTCCCAATTTTGAGATTTCTCTGGCGCAGGGGAAAAAATGACAACCTTTCTATTTCTTATGGTTAACACATGCAGTGAAGACCTCAACTTTGAGATCAAATTACTCACAACCATAAGACCCGAGAGTTGCTACTTTATTTTTAGAAACTCGTTAAAATTTCCATTGTGGACAATAAAATATGTAAAAATCAGCGACATCGGAGAAAGTATAAAAATGACACCGTAGGTGGATCCCTCTTAATTGGTTATGTTGTCTCTCTTTTATGCCCAGGCGAGAAAAAAATTCTGTCTGTTGATACGGTGATTCTGTCCGTGGCCGTCCGTCTGAGGAACCAAAATGCTCACCGTTGCGCTCGCAATGCTTAAAATGATATCTAAAAATTCCTACTTTGCCTGAATTTGACGGCTTCTAACATTTTCTGAATGCATCGGAGACCCTTCAATCCTCTCGTTGGAAATGTAGAGCAATTAAATGTCTATCGATTGGTGGCAATCCCATCTCTCTAGAAGCTCCCAGTAAAAAAAATGAAATATGGAAATAAATGGAGGTTTAAAGAACTCAAGCAGGTAGTTAGAGCACAAAAGAAGCAGAGCTTAGCTTTCAAAAAGTGGTCGGAAAAAATAAATTTCAGAATGGAGATTTAAAAAAAGCTCTAACTTGAATAACACTTCTACCGCTTCTCCAAAGTGACACTAAAAGCTTGCGCGATCGATTTTCGGATAATGCAACATCAGCTAAATCCAGCCGTGACCGTACACAAAAGGGTCGTTTAGATTGATTTTGCATAAAGTTAGCACTCACTTTTGAATAGTTTAGAGTAAAATCAAGGAAATATTCCACACCATTGTTAATAATTTCCGATATAATGATAGCAAAAGGAATGGAAATGCTGTAAAACATTGCTTTAGAACTTAGCTTACAATCCTTGCTGGTGGCATTTCGCGAAAGAGATGAACGAAGCTGAACTAGTTAAATTTAACTGGATACTGTTCATGAAAGAGTTGAAAAGGGTAGTGTCAAGCTTGAGTCGAATTGAGTCCTGAAGACGGAAGCCAAGTCTTGAAGAAGTCGTATTATTGTAAAAAAATCAGCTCAGATGGGAATCGAACTTGGGAGACATAAGCATAATTTCTCCGTTGATTAAGGTCTAGCTTTTATCGAAATATCGAACACTGCTTCATATAATACATCTGTTGTATCGCCCACCGCGACCAATACCGGAGACGTCATCCGTCGTGACGTCGACCAGGCTTTGAGACTCCTTCTGGCAACTTGGTTGAGTTGTTTTTGACCAACCCCTTACGGGGCCAGTTTCCTGGCTAACACTTTGCACCTTCGGGGGATGATCATCATATTGTGATGTCTAATGCAGCAAACAACAACAACAACAATATGTGTGCCCAGAATTTTAACGGCTTGTATACAGAACCGATTAAGCCAGTTGAAATATACCCAGACGAGCGTCTGCGCGCCCACTTGTAATATGCCGGCCGTTGTAATATTTCAACTCTTTCTTGCAGAGGGTTCACGCACACCCAAAAGCATGTAAGCGCGAGTCTACGCCAACAAAGCGTCTAGGAAGGAAGTGTACTCAGCAGAATCAGATTCTGAAGTTCACACTAAAGTCTGACCAAAAAATGGTTCCCTATCAGAACGTCTAAAGTCAAAACGTCTAACGTTCATAACGACTACCGACGAAACGCCTAACGACGAAACGTCTACTGACAAAACGTCTAATTTTTCTAAAATTGTGTCACACGTTCAAAACGTCTAAACTTACTAACTTTTGGTGATTATTTTACTTATTTTGTATGGGTCAGTTTTCATGTAGGACGCTTTGGGTATGGGCGCCAGGGTCTTGACAAATCTTTGAAGTTCTGGCATTGTCCCAAATATACTTCTAATTTTCTGCATTAACTTCAGTATTCGACCAGTCAGTAACTATTCTGTTAGCTACCGGTTTACTGTCCGGTGGCTAAACTGGTACCTAAATGGCATATTCTCTAGCAGAATCTCTGGCTATTGGTAAATGGTTGCTGTTTGAAAGGATAGGTTGAACATTCGCTAAAGTTACCAAAGTGATTTAGGGGTGATTACAGTTAGTAAAGTAGGTTTTTAACAATTTCCTGATTACTTATTATTATTATTATATTATTATTTTTATTATTTTACAAATAATAAATATTTATTATTACAAAATGTAATTATTTTTTGTATTAAATTATTATTTTCACAAAATAAGTAAAATAATCACCAAAAGTTGGTAAGTTTAGACATTTTGAACGGGTGACACAATTTTAGAAAAATTAGACGTTTTGTCGTCAGACGTTTCGTCGTTAGACGTTTCGTCGGTAGACGTTACGAACGTTTGACGTTTTGACTTTAGACGTTTTGAACGGACACCCCAAAAAATATAGGGAGCGAAATTTTGTTTATACTGAATTACCGGTACATTTTTGCTGCAGCAATGTATATATTTTCTGAACTGTCACGGCATGAACTTTCCTTTGGTTGAAAAAGAAATTTTAAAAAATTAAAATTCATCATAAGAAGCCGATTTTTTAAGTTTTGAAAGACTGGTAAATGCCAGGAACTAGCCGTTCAGTGGAAAATTAGCCCAGGTCCCAAACATATTGAATCCCGAATATAAGCTAATTTCGTCAGGAATTGCGATAGTTATTCAATTTTTTCGATTTTCAAAATCCTTTGATCTTTGCCGCTTTTCCAAATTTGACTGGATATTACTCGCGACTCACTCGACTTCCAGGACCGCTTACATGTTACCTTTCATGTGATATAAGTGGTTTTTCAAAATTTGAAAATCAATTTTTTCGAAAAATACCACTTTTTGACCCAAAATTTCGAAAGTGCGAATCCAGCAAAAGTGAGTAAAAATAGCATAATCACAAAGTTTAATCTGAGCTCAGTCCAACGCTCTAAAGTTTTCGTGGCTACGACCTGTGTTACACCGGTAGCGAATTTTTAAACAATTTCGCATAGCTGCTTTTTGGCTAGTTTACACTATTTGCGGCAAATCAATGCGATATAGCACAACTCGTCAGAAATCAGCTGAAATAGGGAAATTCTTTAAAAATTCATTGCGGAGGAAACATAAGTCATAGCCACGAAAACTTTATATCGTTGGATTCAGCTCAGATTAAACCTTATGATTATGCTACTTTTACTAGCTTTTGTTGGATTCGCGTTGCCGAAATTTTTTGTCAAAAAGTGGTATTTTTCGAAAAAATCTATTTTCAAATTTTGAAAAACCACATACATCACATGAAAGGTGACACGTAAGCGGTCCTGGAAATACAATTGAAAATTTTTTTCATTGAGTGAGTCTCAAGTAATATCCAGTAAAAGTTGGAAAGCGGCAAAGATAAAAGGATTTTGAAAATCGAAAAAATTGAATAACTATCGTAATTCTTGTCGAAATAAGCTTATATTCGGGATTCAATATGATTGGGACCTGTGCTAGTTTTCCACCGAACAGCTAGTGCCTGACATCTACTGATCTTTCAAAACTTAAAAAATCGGCTTCTTTTGATAAATTTTAATTTTTTAAAATCTCTTTTTCAACCAAAGGAAGGCTCATGCCGTGACGGTTCAGAAAATATATGCATTGCTGCAGCAAAAATGTACCGGTAATTCAGTATAAACTAAACAGTTTCGCTCCCTACATTGTTTGGTCAGACTTTAGTTAAGCTGTCAGAAAACATTGACAGTT